>ONZH01016224.1:0-259918 GCA_900303285.1 Rhinella marina
CGAAAAGAAAAAAATTTTTGGAGGCTCAACAAAAGCCATTTCACTGCATTCTCAGTCGGACAAAGTCATTGGTGGTGTAACCGCCATGCTGTGTCAGGCTAAATTTTTGGGTGCTTCACCAGCTACCGCATACTAACTCAGTCACTCTGTTGTCACCACCGCCATACAGGGCCATGAAAAATGTTTATGTGGTTCGCCAGCTCCCGCAGTGTCACTTGGTCACTCTGTTGTCACCGCCATGCTGCGTCAGGCTAAATTTTTGGGTGGCTCACCTGCTACCTCATCTAACTTGGTCACTTGTTGGTGTCACCGCCATGCTGTGTCAGGCTTATGCCTGCATCATGTGGCTGGGAATAGGAGAGCAGTGCCAGCATGGGCATGGGTGATGGACCTTCGTTGCACCTAGTTGGGTGCTTCCCTAACATGTGATGGGCATGTGCCTCGCCTTTGTTGGTCTGGGTGAGCACAATTGCCACGAGGGTAACCACCAGGCTGTTGCAGGAGAATTTGGGTTAATGGTGGGATTAGGCAGCCTCAGAGGCATCCATGCATGCTGCCCCTGCTGTTTCCTGTCCATTTCCGTGGTGTTTCCATCATTTTCTGAGGTTTCCAGGTTTTCACCCAGCCTTCCCTAGGCAGAGCCTTGGTCCCCTGCAAAAATGCTCGAGTCTCCCATTGACTTCAATGGGGTTCTTTACTCAAAACGAGCACCCGAGCATTGGGAAAAGTTCGTCTCGAATAATGAGCACCCGAGCATTTTAGTGCTCACTCATCTCTACATCTGGTCCAATCCCACAGCTTGCTAAAAAAAAGTTAATGCTGGCTATGATATGCAGTGCATTGCAACTTGTTGTGTATGGGGCTGAATAGTCACAGACCAATCAGAGGGCCCTTGCTGACCCATGTATCCCTCCAAAAGGGCCTATAATGGGCAAGTGAGCATCAGAACTGAATAATGGAGCAATAGTAAAAAGTCACCTAGTGTGATTACATTTTCTTCTAGCTATGTGGATAGCTGGTTGAATGCACATTATGTACCTGGGGATGAAATAACACCATGATGCACTATGGGAAGAAGACAATCCAGTGGAGGCCATGTGATGCACGTGAGAAATGTTTTTAATGTCATGCTTGGTTGATATGTTTGTCAATACATCGCTTACCTCTGTCTAACTACGTAGCTGCTGCAGTTGCATTAAAGGGAAAAAGGGCCAGGATCAGGGTTATGTCCAATCCTGGCCACGGCAGCAGGGTGTTCACTGTATGTTGCAGCTGACACCTGCTGCTAATGGTGCTGGCTTAGCATGGTGGGACTCTTTAAGACTGTTCATAACAGACCTATGCATTTGGGTACATCAGCCATTGAATTCTGTTATAAAAAAACAAATTCATACTTCTGTTTTTTCAGAGTAGCAACAGCAGTAACATATGCTTCCTTCTTTTGGACAGTCCCTCTTTTTGACCCTAGTCCCTTTGTTCCTCTTTGCTCCTTAAGCTTAACCTTAACCTTGTCCTTTTTTCACCCATTAAATAAATGTTCATTAATAAACTTACTAAACTGTTCTAAAAACTGTCTGGTTCCTACTTCTATATTAGGCGTAAAAGAAAAAGAAAACTGTCCTGGGGCAACACATTGCACAAAAAATCACCTCACTGATTCCCTTCCAGTGCTGCTCAGCTATTCATGACCTTTCTCAGACAGTTATTAGATCATTCATACAATGAGGTGTAAGTGCCCCTTTATGACCATCCAAAACATTGGGTGGTATGCTAACAGGTTTATCTAAGATGGCTGACCTGGGTGCATTGTTAGTCCCTTGGCTGGCACAGGAACCCACCAGCACCCAGTGATCATGTTATAAGGAGGGGTGACATGAGGTGACAGAGGAGGCCCAAAATCCCTGTCACAAAAGTGCATTACATCTTTAAATCAGTTCTTTGTCTTTGTCATTTTAAAAAATGATGAGCTTAATCTATCATGCCTTCACTCCAGAATTCTGGCTTAGTTCACTCCAGAACTGTAGTTAGCTGTTTACTCGAGATTTATCACTGAGACTTTTTTTTGTTGTTAAATCGCAAAAAAAGGTGCAATGTTACTCCTGTAGGAGGGTAGAGTATGAACAATAGAGGAGTCATCACTTTTTTTTTTTTAATTTGTATGGACTTTTTTGCAATGCCACCATTTAATAAGGCATACAATGTTGTTGGAAGCTGGAAAATAATTCCAAATATGGTGGAATTGGGGGAAAAAAACGCAATTCCGCCACAGTTTTATGGGTTTCGGCCCTACGGCGTAAAACTGACCTGTGCCGTTTATTCTCAGAGTCAGTACAATTACAACGATACCACATATATGTGTAGGGTTTTTTTGTGTTTCAATATTACAAAAATAATAAAAACTTTTAAAAAAATTTTTTTACATTGCTGTATTCTGACCCCTGACTGACTTCAAATATTCCCCTTATGATAAGTTCCCCCCATGACTTTTCCCTGAGCCTAAAACAATGGCGTACAGAAATGTTTTATCCCATTTGTCATCATATACTTACCTCGTCTATACAATCCTTAGCCGCTAAGTGGAAGTCTGATTCAATTACAGATATACCTACTGTTGTCAAAAAAGTTAACATTAATTGTAGATATGAATATATGGCAGCGAGAAGTAAACAACTCCTTAATAATTTCTCAACACAATGGGATTTATGAATATCATCTAAATTTATGCCACTATTAGATGCATAAACAACCAAATAGGACATCATACACAAACAATGGTATAGACTGAGAAATATGAAGAATGATACCAATATCTATACTACTTAACTATTGGACCACGTATACCTGTTGTACAATTGTTTCCTTTATTTTATTTTATTTTTGATTTCTGGTTAATGTACAGACAGACGGTGTATGTTATCTCATAGTTTTACATCTCTGTCAACTTGTTATCCAGGACATATGCTGATGCATTTATTTAAAGATGGTTGGAGAAGGTGCGGTTCATAAGAAGCCCAGTGTGCCATGACTGCATGTTCTCCTACTTAGTAGCTTACTATATCAAAGACAATGAGTATGTTAAACATATGTCATGATCATACATGTGTCCTGATTCTATTCTATTCTATGTATGTTAAAATTTAATAATGGGATTAGTGTTAAACGAATTGACTTTGGTCCGAATTTCAGGGAAAATCCAATTCTCCGCAAAGCCAAATTTCCTCATGCTTCGTGGTAATGAATCAATTTTCCCTGAAATGGGGATAAAAAAACAAAAAAAAAATTCATACTCACCTTATCCATTAGCATGCGAAGAGGCTGTTGTGGCCATCTTGATTGAAGATATTACGCAAGATCTCGCGCGCGTGATGTCATCACACTGGTGACGTCACTTCACCCAGCCAGCATAATGACTTGATGGTGTCATCACGCCACCGCACAAGATTTCGCATGATGTCTTCAATCAAGATGGTCGGGATGGCCTCTACTCTAGCAAATGGATAAGTGAGTTTATTTTTATTTATTTTTACCATAATTAACCCCTAAAAGGCCTAAATGGTGGCCTCAGATACTGCAATCAGCGATGGATACTGCATCTGAGGAATTCAATAACAGGGGGGTGGCGTAATCGCCGTTCCCCGTCATTGTGCCTGCTACAAACAAAGAAGTCCGCTTTGTGACCTAGTAAATAATCATGAATCTAATTTCTTTATGAAATTCTGCGAAGCAGGCGAATCAAATTTTTCATAACTTCACTCATCTCTAAATGGGATATTAAAATATAATTAGGACATAGAAACATCATAAACCAAGGTCCCCCAGTGAGGACTATTAGCTACAACAGAAAGCCAGTTATATATATCTATAATCATATATCAGGGGAATAAATAGTTAAAGAAGTAGTTATCCCATCAGGACATATGTGCATGTAATATGATACAACCTCTACTGCTGTGCAGATGTGGAATTTCTAGCTAGAATACATCTGTATACAGATGTGAACAGTTGGCTCGTTGGTCTAGGGGTATGATTCTCGCTTAGGGTGCGAGAGGTCCCGGGTTCAAATCCCGGACGAGCCCTAGTTTTTAATGTTTCATAAACCTATTTATATATTTCCAGATTTATCCATTCAAAATACTTTAGAATTTATTATTAAGGTAATGTCCATCATGACGACCCCTGTCCATATACTTCTATTAGAGCATAGATTCCTGTCTTAGAAGACTTGGATATTGATTTCAATAAATTCTAGCAGCTGGATAGCTGCCTTAGTGAGGAGGGTTTCTTGAATGCACAACCCCTCTAAAAGTAGACTTATTTTTTAATATTTGATTGAGACTACCCACTCAACTCCCTTCACTAGATTCTGCTTTCATCCCATTTTCCCAAATGTACATTGCGGAATGATTCACTCACTCAGCATGAACAGAAGAAGTAGGAAACACTGTGTTTTTATGTTTATTTCTACATTAATCACAGAGTCCGCTGTGCATGTACAATACTGTCGTGAAGTACTTGCCATCATTTGCCGTACATGCATGGTGCAGGCACAGCTCCTGGGCTAAGCTCCATCAGCAGTGGGTGTCAGCTGCAATGATTGAGATTAAAAATAGATGCCATGGCTATTAGTGACTGAAGCATCTAAGTGGCTAGAGAGAGGGAGAGGTCCTTCTCTGTCAACCCGTCTACCCTTCTCATACACGATTGCAAGGTTACAATGGTAGACAGGGACTTAACAATGGCCTCAAGGTCTGCCTTCTTAGAATACCTATTAGGCCCTACCAGGGCCTGGAATATCGCAGTGTATTATACCAGTGATCAGGAAATTAGATGTTCAACAGTTTTAAAATGTAAAAAAGTCACTACAAAAAGACAAAAAATGCCCAGCAAAAAAACGATAAAAACACAAAACAGAATGAAAAGGAAAAAATAAGCCCTTACACAGTAAATAATTTTTTTCTAATGTTTTGCTGTACAAAAGTAGTAAAATATAAAAAAGCTTTATAAATATGGTATCACTACAAGCACAATGGTCCTCAGAAAAAAGATATGTCATTTATATCACAAAACCCAAAAAATAAAACCCCCAATATTTTGAAACTGTTCCACACACACACCCCAAAAGAGATGAATACAAGTTTTTTAATATAAGTACCTCAATATGGTGGCATTAAAAACTGTAACTCATTCCACAATAAAACAAGTCATCATATGGTTATATCAACATGAAAAAAACAGAAAAAAAACTTATTGCTCTTGGAAGGCTGCATGAAAAACAGCAACAATTGCACATCATAAATGCCAAAACTGCGGCAGTAAAGGCTCTTGGCTCTTGCTAACTTTGGTTTCGGAGTAGATGGCACCCTCTACTGTATCCATATGCCATAATAGCACATATGATATTGCAGAAAACCTCTAGCAAAAGAAAGTTATTAGTGATAGCAGTATGACAGCAAACAGTCCCAGAACACCGGGAGAAGAATAAGAAACGGCTCTGCACGTCCTCCTTTATTGCCTCGTCTTAAACACTTTTTACTATAACTCATCAAAAGCACTTAAGGACTAATGGAAAAAGATATTGCAATAAGAGTTAAAAGAGAAGAATTGGAGTGATTAAAAACATAATTTGGCTTCACTTGGAGGAGTATGTTGCAAGGCAAAATTCTGACTGCTTAGGGATCTATTTTCAGAGCAGCGATACTTCTCCAGGAGATTGTGGGGATTGTTTCATTAGCTGAGACGCGGTTGATAAATTGAAAAATGATAGAGGTAGCTTCTGAGTTGCTATGTAAACAAAAGGGTAATTAAAAAAGAATTAGTTTGTTAGTGACGGCACATTATACATTCATGATACAAGGAAAAGGATGAAACTATGCGTGGCTGATACGGTCTACTGATTAAGAAACAGTGCTGAGACTTGTGTGGGAGGACTAAGTATTGTGAGTGTTTAATGCCAAGGCAAGGCGATATTTTTTCTATTATATATACAGTACAATATAATATATTTTAGATATATATATATACAAGTGTTTTAAAAAATGTGTGTTGTTCTTATGGGTTATGAGTCACTCAGGTACAACTGGTTCATAAAGGAGACCTGTCACCACTCCTGACATGTTGGATTTACTGTTTTACTCTGTTCATTAACATTAGCATTATTCATTAATTATATATAAATATATCAGGGGTCAGTACAGAGATCTCTCCCATGATCTATTTATCCCCAGGACTGTGACTGTGACGAGGGGACATCCTCTGCGTCTGGAGGAAAGAAGGTTTGTACACAAACATAGAAGAGGATTCTTTACGGTAAGAGCAGTGAGACTGTGGAACTCTCTGCCTGAGGAGGTGGTGATGGTAAGTTCACTAAAAGAGTTCAAGAGGGGCCTGGATGTATTTCTGGAGGGTAATAATATTATAGGTTATAGTTACTAGAGAGGGGTCGTTGATCCAGGGAGTAATTCTGATTGCCTGATTGGAGTCGGGAAGGAATTTTTTCCCCTAAAGTGGGGAAAATTGGATTCTACCTCACAGGGTTTTTTTTGCCTTCCTCTGGATCAACTTGCAGGATAACAGGCTTGAACTGGATGGACAGATATCTTTTTTTGGCCTTATAAACTATGTTACTATGTAGCAGCAGATTCCAGTACATAATATCTGGTCCATAAATGGATTGCAAATACGTTCGTGTCAAAGCGGTCTTTACCGGGACACGCATCAGATTGGTAGCACCATGTTGCAGATTAATTCATAAGCTTCTAGTAGCAATAATTGAGGAACATAAAAACATAGGTCGCTTTCACACAGTATTTGGTCCGTTTTTATTTTTTGTAATTTCCACCCCTGACTGTGGGCAAAAAACAAGTACTGGTCAGAAACACAGAACAGGTGCAGATTTTTCCATTATACCTTATGTTTGTGTAGCTCACAATCACTGATGGAAATCACTAACTAAACACTGACTATTATTGCAGAATCATTATTGCATGGGGAATGCAAGTAATCACTAAATACATGTCAGAAAAGGTGACAAGTCCTCTTTAAAGAAAAACTCCAGCAGACCCAAACTCCTCTTCTCAGCCTTCCTGTATCAGAACATATACAGTGCAGTGTCCTGGCCACCATCTTCCGGAAACTAGAAATTGAATATGTGCCACCAAGAATTGTAACCTCTTGCTCTGTTATTAAGAAGATATTTATCAAAAATCCTAACTGTAAGTTTATACAAATTAAGAAAGTAAATCAAAACCTACAACAACTGTGAGATAACCATTATCTCAAATATATCATTCATTCTTACCCCTGATGAAGCTGTTTGCAAAACGCGTAGCGTGAGTGGGGGACCTCCATGTAGGCATTGAACTTGGGTTTGTTTCTTTCTTTACTCGCTTACTTTTTGCACCGGAGTACAGCACGGTATGGATAAATGTATCATATTCCTTAAAGGGAGTCTGCAGAATAAAAGTGCTTTTTCTGGACATGTAATACAGACACAAAGTGTACACAGGTATGTCTGTGATGTGTATGCAATCTTCTGTGGGGCAGTGCTCTTAGTTATATAGGTGAAAATGAGGTGACAGTCTCCCTTTAAGGGGTCCTTGCTGGGTTTTTTTCTCTTTGGAACCTGGCTCTTTACTCCGGTTTATTTCTTTATTCTATGTCTATCTATTATATTTAGTCCTGGCCTGTGTGTGAGTGAGTCCCTTACTAGTGGGGTTGTTTTAAACTTTTTTTGTCCTCCAATCATGTGGATTCCTCTGATTTTTATGTCATATTTTAATGAATTTAATAAAGTTATATTTTATTATTAATTGATCTGGTATGGTATTTGAGATATGGGTTATCGCACAGTTGTTGTAGGTTTTGACTTAATTTGAGGTGTGCCCATTTATAGGTTTGTTTGAATTTGGATAATCAAATTAAGAAAGTAGCAGGTGTAACTAAGATCTGCAGATGATAACATTTTAAAGCACCTAGCTCTATTTTGTGGTATGCGGGAGGGGCATGCAAACCAGATCAAAAGCAAAGTTTTTTAGCCACATGAAACCTTAAAAATCGGATCAAGTTGTGTGAAATGACTGTGTGATGCTTCCTGTTCATCGATGTGCCAGTTATCACCAATTGTCATAAACTGAGAGGGACAGAATCCTTGAACTGAGAGACCTTGGTTTATCACTTCGGCAGATCGTTATGTGTGTAGGCTATGTCAGCACTGTTCAAACATGATCGTCACGCTGGTTGGGAGAACAATGACAAACTGAATGAAAACAAGAGGTGCATAGAGGCAAACTTCTGCATGTACAGATCATCTGATTAGAAGTATGGCACATACTGAGTTAAATTGGATATTATATCTCAAGCCTAGGGTGGCAAACAATACATAAACCATGAGACAGTTGCAAGACATTGGGGCATCAGCCAAACATCCAGCTACAGATGTTCCATTAATCTCACTCCACCGATCTCAAAAGCTATCAAGATAGCAATGGAGGCCATAATGGAGGTCTATCCTGTTCAGTGATGAGACCTGCTTTTCTCTCGGATGCATCTAGCACATCTGGAATGTCATTGGTCGGCAATGCAATGGAACTGCCAGTAGTGGATTTTGATGATTTGAATGCCTAAGTGCATTCAGCGTGGCAGAACATTCCTCTGACAACCATTAATAGCCTAATTGATAGCATGCCAAGGCATGTGAGTCTGTGTATTTCTGCATATGGTTCTCATATTTTATATTGAATAAATAGAGATGCATATTGCATATTATTGATCCTGTAACTTTAATATTTCCATGACTTTTCCTTCTTAGTGTTGGAATCTCAGTGTTGAGGAGTAGTCTTGAGTGAAGCGATGCATTCGAAGCAGAATTTGGTTTGAAGTTTAGGAAAAATTAATTAGCAGCTGCACGTGTTACAAAGTGAAAGTAAGAAGCCAGGGAACACAAGATCAAATGCCGTGCATTCAGTCAATCCGCAGATAGCCGTCCCTTGTGATGTTACAGTCCTATAAAACCCTCATCCCACCTGGTCTCTGCCAATGTCCTGTGAGATGAGCATAGAGACGTGGCAAGAGCTTATGCACTAGGGACAGTGTTACTGAAACGATTAATAGAAGAATATTGGAGAGGAGGGTGCAGGCAGACTTATGCTGCGTCAGTTTTATGTATTTATAACTCCAATTACTTATTCCTGCATCAGCTGTAAACTATTCCAGCGCCAGCATGCCAGCCAATGCCATTCAGAGAGATTGCAGGCCAGAACAGCAATAATATGCACATTGTCCTCCCAACCTAACAGGTCGCTAACAATGCAGAAGGACTATACAGTGTGGTTTTCTTTATTAAATGAAAGGCAGCAGCTAATTGGCAGTGCAGTTCTTCACTGTAGCATGCCCCCCCTCGCAGTAACATAGTAAGGGGTTGTTCACATATCAGTTATTTGATCAGTTATTTCCATCAGTTATTGTGAGCCAAAACCAGGTGCGGGTCAAAAACACTGAACAGGTGCATATCTTTTCATTATACTTGATCTGTGTAGTGTCCACTCCTGGTTTTGGCTCACAATAACTAATGGAAATAACTGATCAAATAACTGATATGTGAACAACCCCTAACATAGTTTATAAGGCCAAAAAAAGACATCTGTCCATCCAGTTCGGCCTGTTATCCTACAAGTTGATCCAGTGGAAGGCAAAAAACTCCTGTGAGGTAGAAGCCAATTTTCCCCACTTCCCGACTCCAATCAGGCAATCAGAATAACTTCCTGGATCAACAACCCATCTCTAGTAACTATAACCTGTAATATTGTTACCCTCCAGAAATACATCCAGGCCCTTCTTGAACTCTTTTAGTGAACTTACCATCACTACCTCCTCAGGCAGAGAGTTCCATAGTCTCACTGATTCCTCTTTTATGTTTGTGTACAAAACTTCTTTCCTCCAGATGCAGAGCATGTCCCCTCGTCACAGTCACAATCCTAGGGATAAATAGATGATGGGAGAGATCTCTGTACTAACGCCTGATATATTTATACATAGTTATTAAATCTCCCCTCAGTCGTCTTTTTTCTAACGTAAATAACCATAATTTTGATAATCTTTCTGGGTACTGTAGTCCACCCATTCCAGTTATGACTTTAGTTGCCCTCCTCTGAACCCTCTCCAGCTCTGCTATGTCTGCCTTGTTCACAGGAGCCCAGAACTGTACACAGTACTCCATGTGTGGTCTGACTAGTGATTTGTAAAGTGGCAGGACTATGTTCTCATCACGGGCATCTATGCCTCTTTTGATGCAACCCATTATCTTATTGGCCTTGGCAGCAGCTGTCTGACACTGGTTTCTACAGTTTAGTTTGCTGTTTACTAAAATTTCTAGGTCATTTTCCATGTCAGTGTTACCCAGTGTTTTACCATTTAGTATGTACTGGTGACTTGCATTATTCCTTCCTATATGAATAACCTTACATTTGTCAGTGTTAAACCTCATCTTCCACTTCTCTGCCCAAGCCTCTAGTCTATCCAGATCCATCTGTAGCAGTGTACTGTCCTCTTCTGTGTTAATTACTTTACACAGTTTAGTGTCATCTGCAAAAATTGATATTTTACTGTGCAAGCCTTCTACAAGATCATTAATAAATATATTGAAGAGAATAGGGCTCAATACTGACCCCTGTGGTACCCCACTAGTTACAGTGACCCAATCTGAGTATGTACCATTAATAACCACCCTCTGTTTTCTATCACTGAGCCAGTTACTTACCCACATACAGACATTTTCTCTCAGTCCAAGCATTCTCATTTTATATACTAACCTTTTATGTGGTACCGTGTCAAATGCTTTGGAGAAGTCCAGATATATGACATCCATTGATTCGCCGCGGTCAAGTCTAGAACTTACCTCCTCATAGAAACTGATTAAATTTATTTGACATGACCGATCCCTATGAAGCCATGCTGATATGGAGTTATTTGCTTATTTTCATTGAGGTACTCCAAGATAGAATCTCTTAGAAAACCTTCAAACAGTTTACCCACGACAGATGTTAAACTTACCGGCCTATAGTTCCCGGGCTCTGTATTTGGACCCTTTTTGAATATTGGTACCACATTTGCTATGGGCCAATCCTGTGGAACACTTCCTGTCAGTATAGAGTCCTTAAATATCAGAAATAAGGGTCTGGCTATCACATTACTTAAATCTCTTAGGATACGGGGGTGTATGCCATCCGGTCCTGGCAATTTGTCTATTTTAATCTTTTTAAGATGTCGCTGTACTTCTTCCTGGGTCAGACTGGGCACTTTTAATGGGGAATTTACTTTTACATTCTGCATTTCATCTGACTGTTTATTTTCCTCAGTGAATACAGTGGAGAAAAAAAATTTAGTAGCTTTGCTTTCTCCTCATCGCTCTCTGCAACTCCCCCCTCATTACTCTGTAAGGGGCCGATACCTTCAGGTTTATACTTTTTACCATTTATATAATTGAAGAACATTTTAGGCTGTGAAGGTAGCCTAATATAACGCCACATACCTCGTACATCCAGTGACGTCTTCTTAGGCTACTTTCACACTGGCGGCAGGCCTGATCCGGCAGGTGAAGGGTGCTGCCGGATCAGGCCTGCCGCAGTGACATGTGTGGAGCCAGAACCGCGCTACGTCCCCACACATGTCACACAGTACATACATACACATAAACATACACACACATATAGACAAACAAACACACATACATACTTACATGCTCCCCGGCAGGTCTTCGGAGCGTCAGAGGGACAGGACGGCTCACACAGGTCACGATTCCCCACAGCGCCCTCTGCTGGGCGCCTGGTGGAATCGTCATCTGATGACGATTCCACCAGGCGCCCAGCAGAGGGCGCTGTGGGGAATCGTGACCTGTGTGAGCCGTCCTGTCCCTCTGACGCTCCGAAGACCTGCCGGGGAGCATGTAAGTATGTATGTGTGTTTGTATGTCTATATGTGTGTGTATGTTTATGTGTATGTCTGTGTCTGTATGTGTCTATGTGTAGCCGGATCCGTAATGGACTCCATTGAAAGTCAATGGAGGGCGGATCCGGTTACCATTATGGTCACACCAGACGGATCCACCCCCATTGACTTGCATTGGGGGTCATTCCGGATCCGTCTTGGTGCGGATGCCTGGACCGGAGCGCAAACCGCAGCATGCTGTGGTTTGTTCTCCGGTCTGAAGACGGAACGGAATGCTTTCAGGAGCATTCCGTTGTCTTCAGTTCAGTTTTGTCCCCATTGACAATGAATGGGGACAAAACTGAAGCGTTTTATTCCGGTATTGAGCCCCTATGACGGAACTCAATACCGGAATTTTAAAACGCTAGTGTGAAAGTAGCCTTAGATGTAGACGTTCTCTTTCCTCATCTTCTCCTTTCAGAGCAGACCACCATGATGATTTATTTCAGCCATCTCTTCTCTCTACAGTTTCACAGACAGACATCTTAGTTTCCTACTTTTCTATCATGCTCTCACCTTCTGAACACCCCATCCTGCCACCCCCAATACTGTGCCCGCTGTGCTCCCTAATACTATACTGCTGAAACGGTCCCCCTGAAAATACTAGTACCACACAGATAACGCCCCCTTCAATAATTATTGGCACAGAGTACCCTAAATAAATAACTGCACCCAGGAAACTGTGTCCCCTACACTAATAGTGTAAACATAATGTCCCCCAAAAATAATGATACAACAAATGCTCTGTTGTGTGGCAGTTAAAAATACCTCCTCTTAGTGCCCCCAGTGGAGCCAATGTCCCTATAGTGCCCTCATAATGTGTGTCAATGCCTCTATTATGTGCCAAAAATAATCCTCTTAGTGCCCCCAGTTAAGTTAAGGTCCCCATAGTGCCCCATAATTTGCACCAGTAAAGAATACTCCTATATAGTGCCCCCAGTAGATGCCCCCATAGTGCTCATCCCCGCCCCATGGTGCCTGACATAATGTGCCAGTATAAAATGACCCTATAGAGTGCCCCAAGTAGATGCACCGATAATGCTCCTCTCCCCCTCCCCCTTAGTGCCCCCATAATGTGTGCAAGTATAAAATGCCCCTATAGTACTCATCACCACCCCCACATTGCACATATAGTTTGTGCCAGTATAAAATGCCCCTATATAATGCCCTCCAATAGACACCCCCATAGTGCTCCTCTCCCCTACTTCTCCATAGTGCCCCCCATGTGACAGTATATAATGCTAATATATAGGGCCCCTAGTAGATGCCTCATAGTGCTCCTCTCCCTCCATGTGTGCCAGTATATAATGCTCCCTAGTAGATGCCCCCATAGTGCTCCCCCCATCCGTGCCAGTATACAATGCCCCTTGTAGATGCCTCCATAGTGCTCCTTTCCCCCCATGTGAGCCAGTATAATGCCCCATAGTGCTCCTTTCCCCCCATGTGTGCCATTAAAATGCCCCCTAATAGATGCCTCCATAATGCACCCCCCCCCCATGTGTGCCATTATAATGCCCCCTAGTAGATGCCTCCATACTGGGCAACAGCATAGTGTTAACAAAAAAATAAACACTTATACTTACCTCTTTGCCTCTGTCAGCGATGCGATGCAGGCCTCTTCCGACCTGTGTCCCGCGCTGTTCGGCTCAGGCGGCGCGACTGAGCCGGCCTCTGATAGGCTGCAGGCACTAGGCCTGCATCCAGGGGCATAGCTAAAGGATCATGGGCCCTGGTGCAAGAGTTCAGCTTGGGCCCCCCCTTCCCTCAGAGGTTTGTGTCTTCTTATGTGGCACAAGGGTTTTTGGGCCCCCTCAGGCTCCTGGGCTCGGTAGTGACTGCTACCTCTGCACCCCCTATAGCTACGCCCCTGCCTGCATCCTATCAGAGGAACAGGTAAGGGAAATGCCTCTCTATCCCCTGCCCCACCACAGCAATCATCTGTATCGCTATCCTGAGGACGGCGATACAGATAAATATAGATGAGCGCTTCCACAATTTAAGCGCTCATCTCTCCCTGCCGTCGAACCTCCCATGGGCCCCCCTGCCGCACTGGGCCCCTGTGCAGCCGAACCGACTGCACAAGCGTATGTTTGTCCCTGGGGAAAGCGCCTCTGATACTAAGACATATACTATTCAAGTAGTGATAGCACTATAGGTCTATAGCCAAATCTAAAAAGGAGGTATATAAATCTCCAGATACTAGAGATCACTCACCTTCCAAAGACCTTAAAAAATTGCTTGCACTGTGTAAAAGTTCATATCAGCGCTCTCCAGAGAAACTAAATCCTATGGAGAAAGGTGGCACAGCTCCCATATCTGAATTATACACCAGGGAGAGCTATAAACCTACAACCATTTACCCTATTTTTCCCTAAAATAGCAATGAAAAATAACCAGGGGCTATTAAATTTACAAAACACTAAATATGTATTGTTGGGGGAGATCTAACGTGTCCTCAACCCTTTGTCCACCTCTGTCCTAATTGATGTACTGAGTGCATGCAGGAAGAAATACACCAGAATACAAGACTCAAGTATAAAATTCTCTCTCGTAAGAGTAGGAGCGCAATGACTTGCTTTATTAGGCACACAGTGGTTTTTATATGTACATCAGAGGGGGCGTCCCCCTGAGGCTCGTGGCACTGTTTCATTGGCTAAAATACAAAAATAAGAAAAGAGCATGCCGAAAGAGATTATTAGCATGCCGAAAGACAATTTACACAGAAATATAAAAACTATTTCAAACGAATGATGATAGCTAAATCCCAATTCACAGAATGTTTGAATCAGACCAATATATATCAATCTGCAATAAAAATAAAATGAAATAAAAACATAAAATAAAACTCATACTACTCTGAAATTAGATGTACAAGGCTAGAAGAGTGCGCATCAGGGAAATTTCTTTATGAATGGCCTTAAGGAATAGTCAATATTCCGGCTTTTTGGATGTAGCTAATCCAGTATACTAATCCATTCAGCCTCACGTCTCTTCAGTGTTTGTCCCCTGTGGCCCCACTTCTGAGGGGAGGAACATGATTAATAATGCAATGCCTCAATTGATTCACACACAGTATGTGCTGCCTCTTCAAAATGTCTAGGAACATTTACCCGTATGGATAGACTTATGATTAATCAATCAGATCCTCAATTCAGTTGTAGTCTCGCCCATGTAGAGTGCACATTCATTGTAGAACATATACAACATATTCAGACCTACACCTAAGATAATAATTGAATGTATATTTGCTCATTGTGACTAGATGTATATAATCACTCCCTTTCAACATTAATGTGTAATTTTTGCAACTAAGGCAAGGAATAGTCTAAAGGAGTCTATAGTGTGAGCTGCGTCATGCCCCTTTGGATGGTGATGGA
Source organism: Rhinella marina (assembly GCA_900303285.1). Taxonomy (NCBI): domain Eukaryota; kingdom Metazoa; phylum Chordata; class Amphibia; order Anura; family Bufonidae; genus Rhinella; species Rhinella marina. The sequence goes on from ONZH01016224.1 coordinate 15,357, forward strand.
TCTCTAGTATCTCTTGATTTGTGCACCTCCTTTTGAGATCTGTTCACCCTCAGAGTGTCTTCCATCTGCATACTTACATGCATTTATTACCAGGGCTATGTATGAGCCTTCCTCTATTAGTTAGCTATATATTATATATACTGTATACTTGGAAGGGGTTTTATGCTGCCACTGTACCGTAATACCCCAACTTTACACTAAGCTACCCCTCTAACTCTTCCCAATGCCTATCTTTACACACCCAATGCTACCCAGTCCCCATTGTGTCCCTACACAATAGTTATTCCCTTTTACCTCCCTCTTAGTGCCCTCACATATTAATTATGCCCCCTTAGTGCCTCCACACAGTAGTTATTCCCTTTTGCTGCCCCCTTCACAGTAGTTATGCCCCCTTAGTGCCTCCACACAGTAGTTTTGCTCTTTTAGTGAACACACACAGTAGTTATGCTTCCTAAGGGCCCCCATAAAGTAGACGGTCACTTTAGTATCATCACACAGTATTTATGGCCCCTTAGTTCCCAAATACAGTAAAATTCCTCCTTAATGCCCCCACATATTTGTTATGCCCCATTAGCACCCCCTTACAGTAGTGATGCACCTGTCATTTTAACATAAAAATGCAATACTCACCTAGTCCCATTCCCCCAATGAACAGAGCACACTTCATGCCCTCTCCAGCAACATGCATGATTCAGTGACGTCAAGGCATCTGTTGAGCTGAGCAGGAAAGTGCACAGGTCAGGGAATGGTGAAGCAGGGAGCTGACATGTCCCTGCTTCACCATTGCATTAAACTGGGATCTTCTTGCCTGATGGAGGTCAAGGTGTCCTTGGTGTTAATGGTTTTATGGTGCAGGGCCATAATTCCAACAACTTGCAGTGTAAATACAGAAAACCCGATCTGGATCTGTCATTACAGAAAAGGAACATGAGGCATCAAATACAATGCTATGTGAACAGATGCATATGAATCTGGATCTGCCATTATGAAAAAAAGAGAATGCATGAGGCATCAGATAGAATGGATGTTGTAGTGTAGCTGAAGCATGAACAGCGTGAACAGGGACAAAATGGATGTTACATCCATTGTTGTTTTAAGCAGACTGCATAGACCTTCAAGACTCCAGGCTGCAGTAGAAGAGTGCTTCAGCAGCCATGACATGGGAAGACACAGAAGGACCCTGACGTGATGGATTGTCAGAAGGAGGACAAATGGCTAATGAGTGAGCCAGTGGCCATGCCCACCTGAAGCAGCAGGACACTGGCAGGCATGGACCACCAGCACAACAGTAAGAACATTTGTTCAGAACATCATCAGCTCATCTAAACACCCCAATTGTAAGGAGGTGAGATCTTACGTAAGGCTTTTCTTGGCCCTGACAGTTGTAACAACAGGTTTAATCTCACGAGGTACAAGTGGCTTACTGGTTACAGTCTTACAAGAGACAACAAGTGTGGCAGTTTCAGTCTCTCTATAAGGACACAGTCTTTGTCAGTAGCAAAAGGCAAATATAAAAAAAAGTCCCTCTAAGAGGGAACAGATCACTCTCCCTCTGACTTGCAGAGCATCTAGCTCCCTGGGTGTCACAACTTTAGTCAAGGTATCCTCAGAGTGTCCACAATAAAACTTCTGCAGTTTTCAACATGGCTAATTCGCTTCGTGGCACAGTACTACAAAATCTGCAGTCTCTGTAGGTAACAAGCAACAGGGATCTTTCGCATCTTTCAAAGTAACTTTGTTTGACCCAGTTGATATGCAACTGACTTACACTTACTGGCTCTGTTATAAACTTGCTTAGGGCTCATGCACACAAACGTATTTTATTTCTGTGTCCGTTACGTTTTTTTTTCTTTGTGGACCGTATGCGGAACAATTCATTTCAATGGGTCCGCAAAAAAAACGGAAGGTACTCCGTGTGCATTCTATTTCCGTATGTCCATATTTCCGTTCTGCAAACAAATAGAACATATCTTATTATTGTCTGCATTACAGACAAGGATAGTAGTGTTCTACTAGGGGCCAGCTTTTCTGTTCTGCAAAATACGAAACGCACACGGACATCATCCGTATTTTTTGTGGACCCCTTTTTTGCAGACCGCAAAATACATATGGTCGTGTGCATATGAGCCCTTAGGCTTCTTTCACACTACAGGATATTTCGCGGGCTCCGATCCGCATATTTTGCAGATAGGATGCGGACCCATTCATTTTAATGGGTCAGCAAAAAATACTAACAGTACACTGTGTGCTGTCCGCATCCGTATGTCCGTTCAGTAGCCCGCAAAAAAAATAGAACATGTCCTATTCTTGTATGTTTGCAGACAAGGATAGGCATTATTACAATGGATCCACAAAAAAACAGATGTCATCCGTTTTTTTTTGCGGACCGCAAAACACAACGGTCGTGTGAAAGAAGACTTAGGCCGCTTTCACAAGGTCAGTATTTGGTCAGTATTTTTCATCAGTATTTGTAAGCCCAAACCAGGAATGGGTCCAAAACACAGAAGAGGCACATATATTTCCATTATACTTCTTCTCTGTAGATTCCACTCTTGATTTCGTCTCACAAAGGCCTCTTACACACGAATGTTGTGCTTTGCGGTCCGCAAATTGCGGATCTGCAAAAAAACGGATGCCGTCCGTATGGCATCCGTTTTTTTTGTGGATCCATTGTAACAATGCCTATCCTTGTCCGTTTTGCGGACAAGAATAGGACAGGTTCTATCTTTTTTGCGGGGCTACGGAATGGGCATACGGGTGCGGACAGCACACCGTATGCTCTCAGTATTTTTTGCGGATCCATAGAAATGAATGGGTCCGCATTTTTCATGTGAAAAATGCGAACCGGAGCCCGCAAAAAATACTGTCGTGTGAAAGGGGCCAAATACTTATGCAAAATACTGACCAAATACTAAGGCTTCTTTCACACGAACGTTGTGTTTTGCGGTCCGCAAATTGCGGATCCGCAAAAAAAACGGTGTTCGTATGGCATCCGTATTTTTTGCGGATCCATTGTAAAAATGCCTATCCTTGTCCGCAAAACGGACAAGAATAGGACATGTTCTATTTTTTTTACGGGGCTACGGAATGGACATACGGATGCGGACAGCACACAGTGTGCTGTCAGTATTTTTTGCTGACCCATAGAAATGAATGGGTCCGCATCTCATCAGCAAAAAATGCAGATCGGAGCTCGCAAAATATACTGTCGTGTGAAAGAGGCCTAAGGCTTCATTCACACATCCGTATGTGTTTCGTGGTCCGCAAATTGCGGATCTGCAAAAAAAATGGATGAAATGTGTTTTTTTTGTGGATATATTGTAACAATGCCTATCCGGATCCGCAAAAAAAAAACTGATGACGTTCCGTATGGCATCCATGTTTCCGTTTTTTTTGCGGATCCATTGCAACAATGCCTATTCTTGTCAACGGACAATGAATCGGAGCCCGCAAAAACAACGTTTGTGTGAAAGAGGCCTTAGGCCCCATTCACACGACCGTATATTTGCGGGCCCGCATTACTGCGGACCCGCAAATACACGGGGGCCGCCCGGCGTGTGTTCCGCAGCGCTTGGAACACACGCCGTGCGGCCCCATTGAAAATGCCTATACTTGTCCTTGTGCTGGCCGTACCCGTGCCGCCGGCTGCAAACTGCGGTCCGCAATGCACGGGCACTGACCGTGAGGCCACCACATGCGGATCGCGGACCCATTCACTTGAATGGGGTCCGCGATCCGCATCCGAGGGTCCGCACCGCAAAAAAGTAGTGCTTGCGCTACTTTTTTGCGGTGCGGAGGCACGGCCAGAAACACCACGGAAGCACACGTTTGTGTGCATGAGGCCTTAGTCTGATGTTTCCTGGGATGGGCTTTGTGTTTAATATGCCTTTAACGCCTTAGTGATCAGCCTGTTTTGGGCCTTACTGACCAAGTTTTTTTTGTTTGTTTTTTGTTTTCATTTTTTTCATCGTCGCCTTCCAAGAGGTATAACTTTTCTCTTCCATCTATGTAGCTGTATGAGAGCTTTTTTTTTGCAGGACAAGTTGTAGTTTTTAATGGTGCCATTTTGGGGTACACATAACTTACTGATTCACCTTTATTAACTCTTTCTGGGAGGGAAAAAACAGCAATGTTGCCACTGAGTTTTTATGTTATAAACTTTGTGGCATTCATTTTTCGGCATAAATAACACAATAACTTTATTCTCTGCATCAGTACAATTACAGCTATACCAAAATACATATCGTTTTTTTTTGTTTTTTTTTTTTTTTTACGTTTTACCACTTTGGCGGTCCTGCTGGCCCGTGGTGTTAGAGCCTAGCCCCTGCTCTCCAACGCATGAGAAACCAATGCTGCGCTTAGACTGGGCCGCTGTAAAAAGGCAGCCGACCAGCCTAAGCCTTAGTGACCGCTGTTGAAAGGTGTATTGGTTGTCATTAGGGGGGTAAATATATTTAGTTTCTGTGCTTCTTTGCTGAGTATAGCGAATGCTTCCTGCAAGGGTTTCCATCGTCTTGAAACCTTGTCCATTGACTTTATTTGGATGCCTCCTGGGATGCAACCACAGTGTTGTAGTTGTTTGGTTTGGGTTCAGCTTTCTGCTAGTGGTTTTGGGTTTTGATTTTTTTTTCTGTCTTATGGGCCTAGCAGTTTAGGGTCAGTTTCTGCTAGGTTTTATTCCTCTCACCTACTTTCATTGGTCTCCACCCGTGTGCCATTATCTGTTCCATTGCCAGACTCTTCTAGTTTTCTCTTATCTATCAGTGAGTTTATTATTTTGTATTTGTGGTTTATGTGCTTCATTTATCTTTTCTTGCGACCATCTGAATATGTGATTCTGCTCTATTCAAGTTGTGGGGGTATCTGAGTGCCAAGAGCAATTGATTAGGAGTGCTATAAGTGAAGTGAAGTGCTGCAGTCTTACACTAACAGGCTGAGGTATGTAATAACTGATGGAAATAACTGATCAAATAACTGATATGTGAACAACCCCTTAGGCCTCTTTCACATGAACGTTGTGCTTGTATTATCATCAAGCACTTTTATAGACCTGAGCTCCGAAACTGCACAGCACATGCTAGCAAATCCAGTGTCCTCTCCTGCCTGCTGGACGATAATTGACAATAAAAATATCATTGTCAATCACTGTCCAGAGAGCAGCCAGGATGCCTGTCACTACACTATGCTGCCCACACAGAGAGCAGCATAAGGGCTCATGCACACGGCCGTAGTTTCTGTCCACATCCGATCTACATGTTTTGTGGATGTGCTGTCCGCATCTGTAAGCTAATTCCGTGGCCCGCAAAAAAAATAGAACATGTCCAGGGGCGCCCTGGAAAAAATACTAAAAGTGGCCCCATTTTGTAGTCAGGTCCAATTTGATGGGAGGCAGGGCCAACACAAGTAGGCAGGCCAGAAATACAATATTGCGGCACATTATACCACTCCAACAGAGCTAAATACCATAGTGCAATTTTCCTCAACTCCAGTCCTCAGGACCCACCTACCGGTCAGGTTTTCAGTGATTTCCTAGTATTCAGCAGGTGATATAATTAGTTTCCATGCATCAGGACTTACCACAGGTATTCATTCTGTGGGATATCCTCAAATCATGACTGGTAGGTGGGCCCTGAGGACTGGAGTTGGGGAACACTGCCATAGTGCATTACAAAATACTGCCCCATCAGCACAAAATACATCCTCAAAGGCTTCCACTGGCCGGCCATGAGGAGGGCTCAGGCAGCCCGCCAGTAAATTTCCCTGTAAGGTCTATGAACAATCCGCCACTAAACATGTCCTAGTCTTGTCGTTTTGTGGACAAGGATAGGACATTTCTGCAGGAGAAAAAAAATGGTGGCAGATACGGTCATGTGCAGGAGGTCTAAGGGAGATGACAGGTTCACTTTAAGGTCACAGGAATTTATACATTTTTGTATTATTGAATTATTTCAGCCATTGACATAGCTGTATGACAGCTTGTGCAGGATGAGTTGTATTTTGGCATCATTTTTAAGTACATATAATTTTTTGTATTAACTTTTACTAACTTTACTGTGTTATAATTTTTTTACAATTAGTAGCATAACCACCATGTTTATTTATTGCTTTTCAGGCCGCCCTTAACAAAGTATTTGTTTTATTGTTTTACACAACGTTCCATCAGCGGTGCCATAACGGTGCCACAGCATGCGGGACAATAGTCCCCCCCGGGCGGCCCGACGTGCACAGCATCATTGTCATCTATGATGCTGTGCGCTCCCGTGCGCACAGTCTATGCCGCTCCGGGACATATGGCCCGCTCACGGACTGTATGTCTCGGAGCGCATACGGTCGTGTGCAAGGGCCCTAATACAGATCTCATCAATTTGCTGTGCAAACTGTCTGCACATAAACTGACCTGCAGTGCAAATGTCAGATCCTGAAGCATGGCAATATAGTTTGCATATTTTCAATGTGGATTTTATTCCTTTCAATATGAGGGGTGAAATCCACATCAAATCCAATGTGTTACATGAGGATTTTGCTGTGGATTTAACATGGATCCACTGACAATTCTGCCACCGAACTGAAGATGTAAATATCCTCCTTGTGTGCATATACCTTATAAAATCACACATAATACATTCTGATAATGAAAATTATTAGCTTTGTATGAAAAGAAAACAAAATCAAGACGTAGACAAATGGGCAAGATTTACTAATGTGTCTGCACTAGAGATGAGCGAACGTGCTCGTAACGAGCACTGTAGCGCTCGGCTCCCCTGCGCTCGCATGGGCGCAGGCATCCGGATCCGTCCTCCTCACCCGACGGATCCGGATGCCTGCGCCCATGCGAGCGCAGGGGAGCCGAGCGCTACAGTGCTCGTTACGAGCACGTTCGCTCATCTCTAGTCTGCACCTAAAATTTGTCTAAAAAATTACCAAAAATGGAGAAATTGACACAGTTTGGGCCCAATTTACACTTTTTCTGACTTGTTCACATAGGTGGAGGGGCTTATAGGAAAGAAAACCGTGCTTGTGGAAAATGGGCGTGGTCTTAGATGCACCATTGTGGTTTAAAACTCTGTCTCAAAGTAATGCCTCATTAACACGTTGGCGATTGATAGACGTGTGCTGTCCATGGTCTCCACAGACAGCACATGTAGCCATTGATTTTAATGTGTCTATTCACACATTTGTGTTTTAGCACGGTACTTGGGTCCGTCGTTTTTGCATGGAAGTATGATCTATTTGGTCTGTCACACCAATTATAGTCTATGGGTCCGTGAAAAACATGGATACCAACTGTGTTTCATCCATGTTTCACTGACCACTAGGAGGAGATGCCATGAAAATTCATTTTCAGGTGTGCAGTGTCTGTGAAACACGGATGACACTTGGACAGCCAAAAAACGGACACTCGGGCCAAAAACGGATCCTTCCTGGCATGGATGCATCACTAATCATCTTATCACGGATTTCATCACGGACACAGGGGTGTGAATGAAGCATTAGCCAATCAAATAGTAAGTACACAGCTAGACAAAAATGTCCCTGCACCAGATTTATTACCCAGGCTGAGCCCCTGTGATAGATCTGGTGCAGGTCTAGGCAGCTATAGGATTAGTAAATCTGGGCCATGACAGATTCATGTATATTAGATTGCAGTCATTTTCATGGAAATTACTTGGAAGGAATGGAGGAGCTGGCTCTTCAATCTTCTTTGAGAAGCTTTGCATGTATGTGCTGTATAATTGTCTCATATTTTTCCAAGAAAGGATCATACAGGTTCAAAGTGAAATTGTGCTGCAATCGTGAGTTAAGGGGTTCAGTGGATAGTGGCATCTAAGTGCATAAAGGGAAAGATGAATGAGCTTTCAGCGTCCCTGAAATTGTTACCAAGATATATGTGTATTGTATTATGGACAGGGAAGTCTCAAACGTGAACAGTCTGCCTCTGTTAGAAATGCTGCTGCCTTTTCTACAGCATCAGTCTGCAGCTATTAGAAAAAAATGTAATACAATAGTAAAGCAAAATAATTATAATAAATAATTGTAACCAGTTTTATGGCAAATAAAATTCTTCCAGATGAATTCAGATTGAACTGCTACTGTACTTATACCATTCACTTCAGCCTCAAAAACTTCCAAAACTTGCATCTGCTTAGACTGAGTTCACATCAGCATTCAGCCTTTCCGTTCTCCTACTCCGTTATAGGGGCAGGAGAACAGAAAGGATGGATTCAGCACATACAGTAACTAAGCCAAACGGAGCCTTCGGACCCCATAGACTATAATGGGGTCCATTAGGTTTCCGCTCAGAGGAAGCTTTTTCAAGCAAAGACAAAAGTAGTGCATGCAGGACCTTGTCTCTGCTTCAAAAAAACTGACCCTATTATAGTCTATTGGGCCTGTAGGCTCTGTTCAGCTCAGTTATGTGCGAATCCGGCCTTTCCGTTCTTGTGCCCCTATAACGAAGCAGCAGAACTGCTGATGTGAACACAGCCTTTTTTGTGAACTTGAGGCCTTTGCAGAAACCTTTGCCACAAACAAAAGCTTGAACAGACACAACACTACCAGCAACCCAGAGAAGACATAGACAACAATGTATCCTGTTTTCAGGTCTAGGATAATGTTGAAGCAATGCAGGAAGCAACAAAAAACAATATATGTGGAGAGGCGCTCTGCCGAGGGTTGATACATGAAATAAAAGCACAGACGCCACCTAGTGTAACTCATGCACATAGCCTGTGTCACACACCTCTCACACCAAGATCTCCAGCAGTTGGAGTCCACAGTTGGCATACAGAGGACAACCCACACTTCTCCATCGAGGGTTATCTTTATTCATTAGGTAACTAATCCCTTACATCAGAAGAAAGAACATATAAATGAGCTCATAGACAAGGAGCACAGCCCAACTTTTTGGACATTCAAAGAGGGACTTATTATTATTATTATTATTATTATTATTATTATTTTCATTACATGAAAGATCCATCATTCCTGCATAGTTATACACTTCAATAGTTTTCTCTTACAAAATAGTGCAAAAATTATCTGAATATAGAAATTTCTAACATTCAAATTGCATCTAATAATAATATACAAGGTGGGTTCTAATATACAGATAGGAACCAAAGAAACACTTTCTGGATCAATAATGTAAATGCAGTAATGAAAATCTATACTTCAGATTAAAAAGAGGGACATCTATGGAGAAAAGAGTGACAGAGGGACTTGGGTCAAAAGGAGGGACACTTGGGCGGTCTGCATCCATAGAATTTCGAAGGGGTGGATTAGTTCCCTAAAACACATTGAGGGAATAAAGATAACTTACGTTTGGAGAAGTGTGGTTTGTCCTCTGCATACCTTCCATGGTTCCAACTGCTGGTGATCTTGGTGTGAAAGGTGATGTTCTTCCACTGATAGTCCCCGCTCTCAACTGTTGTAAGTTACACTATTTTATCCATGCTTTTATTTCATGTATCAACTCCAGGCAGAATTTCTCTTCACATACATTTATTTCTGCTCCCTGCATATTACTACACAGCTTCTGGCATTGTTGGGGGAATCGTTGTTGAGTGCTTGAGAAGGAAGCCAGCTGGGTATCACTATCTACTTGTTGTTTATTCATCTGGATGTCATCCAGTTTGTATGATGGGTAGTATATTATGTCATTCACCTTCCTCCTTTTTTCTTTCTGACTTTGTTTCCCTTGGAGCCTTGGTTTTTAACCTGTATCTCGATTTTTATATATTTATTGGTGAGGCAATGCAGGTGGCCATCTTGGACAGGATCTCTATAGGATACATGTTTAACCAGTTCACCACCTCCCTTCTGTGGACATTTACCACCCTCCCTTCCTGACTATGCTCATTTTCTGTTGTTTTAGCACCTGCATCTTTGAAAGTCATATCTTTTTTTTCTATTTGGTTATGTAAATAATTTTTGCACCTTTTTCAGTGATACATGTTGCTTTATTACTATGTCATTTTTATTTTAGCAGTTTGTTTTGTTTTCATGTATTTGTTAATAGCACATCATACAACTAAAATATTTTTCTTATTATGTCCCCTTTCCATGATGGTCATTTTGACATATAAGATATATGGTTATGGTGGTTAGGGGTGAAGTAGAAGTTGCAGTGTGGCGTGTGGTAGTTTTTTTTTATTATATATTTTATATATTTATATTTATTTATTTATTTATTTATTTTACTTCATTTCTTTATATTACACTTTGTGACTCCCATAAGGTCATACAAGACTTTTAACTTTACATTTAAAAAAATAAATAAAAATTATTGTTGATTTCTCCTGTAATTGGGACTGGCATACTGTAGTAGCCCCATTTACAGGGGGGGATACAGCCCACTGAGAGCTTGTATATTGTTGTTCAACCTCATTGCAGAGGTCATCTGGGTCTGATAAGACCCAGTAGCTCGTGCAAATACCCAGCCACCAGCAAACACATGACCCCTGGGACCGGGTCAGGAAGAGGCATTGCCTCTTTCTGATCTCTATACACAGCGCTCATTGAGAAACCATTCCTGCCTTCCCTATGAGGAGTCCTGCTGTCATTGACAGTGGACTTACCACTCAAACAGCTGCTGAACTCCAACTTAGCATGCAGATGTGATATTTTAACACGTTCATGCAGAGACATATGGGTTAAACACTGTTACAGACCATATTTACGAAGCAAAACTGCACATACATTTTTTATACATGTATCTCTGTGACACTATGTGCTTATTAGTACCAGTTGTACTGCCAGGGTAGAGATGGGCACTGGCAGTAAATATATTATACATCCCATCCTAAATTCTCTGTTACTGTGCTATAACTGGGCTCCTGTGCATTTGAACCTGCTGCACAGACAGTATGTACACCCCTGTGCCAGTGCTCCAGAGGGCGACTGCAAAGGGTTAATTATTACAAAAAAAGGGTTAATTTACTTGTGCTGAATTAAATGTTGTGATTTGTTGTTAATGCACTTATTTCTTTACGCACTGTGTAGTTAACACTGGCAGATTTGGTTAGGTTACCAGGGCGATGGACTTTGTCCGCTCCCAGGTTAATTAGTTCTGGAGTCTTGGCAGAGCTATAGTCAAGATCTACATGTGCAAGCTCCTGAAAACTAGGCTAGAGGCCAGAAAACCTTTATCTCTGAGACTACAGCTGCTTAAGACAATCCTTTATCATCAGTGTACCCCTAAAAGAAACAGACCAGCCATCTTAGTAAACCATAAAGGCAAAATATCGACCACAAGGTATTCATTCATTCATGGAAGAAGGACTCTGCAAACCACCTAACATCCATGGCATCCCAACAAGTGAGGAGCACCAGAGAGGTGGAGAGTGTGCCCCGAGAGAAAAAAGAGTGCACCCTCCATTCATTGTGCATGGCCCCAGGGAGAGTTAAAGTGAGAACTGCCACAGAGAATTAAGTACTACTAATCATGTCAGGGCTAAAACCACCTGTGTTTAGACCCACATCTGGTTTCGGCTCACAATTACTGATGGAAACCACTGACTGAACACTGACTGTGTAAATAAGGCATTACATGGGTGTTCTGAGAATAGCCAAGCAAAGTGCGCATGCTGGGAGTTGTAGTGTAGTGTAGGTGTAGTAAATGCCTGCAATTGGCATTATTGCCGATCATAGTCATTAACCCTAACTGACCACTGTATGAAGCTCACCTCCTAGTTGAGCCCTGTACAAAAAAAGATATTTTACAACCTGGTTGCTTTCCATTATTTGTCTTCGTTGTATCAGGAGAGGAAGGCGGCACGCCTTTGAAATGTGCCATGCGTACAATAAAGTGCTGTTCTGGTATCCTGTGCCCATCAAGCCCATGTTTTTCATTTTGTTTTTGCTTTACGATCAGGGTTACATAGAATAAACACTCAGATGACATAAAGGTATTGTTATAATGCTTTACAACGTTCTAATGGGCATTTCTATTAGTAATAATAGTGAAATTTATATGAAAGACTTCCCTTTAAAGACCAAACATCTGCTGTACATGTATGATGGAAGTGGGGAAGGGGTTAAATATTGTATAAGACTATCAAAGCATCATACACTTGTCACAGTGCAGTTCACTGTGTCACTTGTTGCTGTGCAGGCTGGCTGCAGGCTACTTCTTGTGTATGCTGGTTGCTTGGGGCTGTGTGCTGGCTATGGTCTTCTGTGTGTGAACTGTGGTCTGTGAATGTGTACTCCTCCTGTCACAGTGTAGTTCCTAACACTGCTTGCTATGCAGGTTGGCTGCATACGCTCTGCATACTGGCTGCGGGCTGCTACTCGTGTATGCTGGTTGCTTGGGTACTGTGTGCTGGCTACAGTCTTCCGGGTCTGAACATGGGCCTATGTAAGCACCAGGGGCGTTGCTAGGCTAAAACATTCGGGGCCTGGGCCCCTGATGTTTCCTCCCAGGCCCAGAATGTCCTGCCTGCCTGTTAGATACAATTGTATTGCCATCCTCAGGACGGCAATACAATTGAATCTAAAGCACTGCACCGAGGTGTAGGACCTGTGGTGACATCACAGGTCATGTGAATGTGCAGTAGCTGAGAAGGACCTGTGATGATGTCATTGGTCACATGTCATCATGTGACCAGGGCCGTTTTAGCAACTAGGCACCGGGGGCACGGTGCCTAGGGCGGCGGGATGCGGGGGACGGCACCCCGCCGGGAGCATCTATAAGGATTGTGGAAAAAAAAAAAGTTCAAAAACCATCATGGAAATTTTTTGTGCCCCCCCTCAGACCTCAGATCAGCCCACCCAGCCACTTAAAAAAACCATACTTACCTGTCCTGCACTGCCGCTGCCCTCAGGTTCCGCGCTCCACTGTCTTCCCTTCTGGCGCGCACTATGACCTGACGCAGCGTTGATCTGAGGTCTGATGGGGCACAAGACGCTGATCTGAGGTCTGATGGGGGCACAAGATGCTGATCTGAGGTCTGATGGGGACACAAGACGCTGATCTGAGGTCTGATGGGGGAACATTGTGTTGATCTGAGGTCTGATGGGGGCACAAGACGCTGATCTGAGGTCTGATGGGGGCACAAGACGCTGATCTGAGGTCTGATGGGGGCACAAGACGCTGATCTGAGGTCTGATAGGGGCACAAGACGCTGATCTGAGGTCTGATGGGGACACAAGACGCTGATCTGAGGTCTGATGGGGGCACAAGACGCTGATCTGAGGTCTGATGGGGGCACAAGACGCTGATCTGAGGTCTGATGGGGGCACAAGACGCTGATCTGAGGTCTGATGGGGGCACAAGACGTTGATCTGAGGTCTGATGGGGGCACAAGACACTGATCTGAGGTCTGATGGGGGCACAAGAAGCTGATCTGAGGTCTGATGGGGGCACAAGACGCTGATCTGAGTCTGATGGAGGCACAAGACGCTGATCTGAGGTCTGATGGTGGCACAAGATGCTGATCTGAGGTCTGATGGGGGCACAAGACGCTGATCTGAGGTCTGATGGGGGGCACAAGACGCTGATCTGAGGTCTGATGGGGGCACAAGACGCTGATCTGAGGTCTGATGGGGCACAAGACGCTGATCTGAGGTCTGATGGGGGCACAAGACGCTGATCTGAGGTCTGATGGGGGCACAAGACGCTGATCTGAGGTCTGATGGGCACAAGACGTTGATCTGAGGTCTGATGGGGCACAAGACGTTGATCTGAGGTCTGATGGGGCACAAGACGCTGATCTGAGGTCTGATGGGGGCACAAGACGCTGATCTGAGGTCTGATGGGGGCACAAGACGCTGATCTGAGGTCTGATGGGGGCACAAGACGCTGATCTGAGGTCTGATGGGGGCACAAGACGCTGATCTGAGGTCTGATGGGGGCACAAGACGCTGATCTGAGGTCTGATGGGGGGCACAAGACGCTGATCTGAGGTCTGATGGGGGCACAAGACCTGATCTGAGGTCTGATGGGGGCACAAAACGCTGATCTGAGGTCTGGTGGGTGCATAGTTGGTATGTGGTATGTTTATCATGACTCCTTTAGTTGCATTAAGTTTGCTGGCAAGCTCTAGATACGGTACATTGCTGCGATAGTTATGTAGAAATATAGTAAATACATGCAGGCACAATAGCCTCCATTGTCAGCCTATAGGGCCGACCCCTGTGACTGGACAACTAAAGTGCATAGGGTCAGGTTTTGCTGGGGGGTGGTGGCGCGGCTGAAATTTGGGGGCGTGGGGGAATGGGTCGCGTTGGGGGGGGGCGTCATCACAGAGAGTTACTAGGGCAGCATGAACCCTAAATACGGCCCTGCATGTGACCAGTGCAGGAGAGGCTCCACCATGAAGAGAACTCTAGGGAGAAGAAACTCTGCTGAGGTCTGCTATAAGGACAGGTAAGTGAAGAGAGAGTAATACTGGGAGTTGTAGTTATTTAACTGGGACTGTATGTTAGGGCTTAAGAGAGGGATGTTATTTACATGGGACTGAATGTTCAGTGGGTGATGCTATTAACATGGGACTGTATGTTGGAGGGATTTGTGGGAGGGAGTGATGTTATTTACATGGAACTCTACGGCGGAGGGTGGGAAAATAATTTTATTTACATGGGACTGTATGGTGGAGGGGCTGAGGAATCATCATTGCTTAGGGTACTAAAGGGAGGAATATAACTACAGGGGGCATTATAACAGTAGGGGGCAGTATAAATACTGGGGGCACTGTAGGGGTATTATAAATCCAGGGGACATTATAGATGTTCTTATTACTATTGGGGGCTCTATAGGATGGTCTTATAGATCCGCCTTATTTCTACTAAGAGCACTATGGGGGGGACTTATTACTACTTAGGGCTCTGTAGAGAGCTTTATTACCACTGGGGGAACAATAGGGGGGGGCCTTATTTCTTACGGGCGCTCTATAAGGGCATTATTAATACTGGAGAGCTCTTCTACTAATGGGGGCACTCTAGGAGAGCATTATCACTGTTGGGTCCAGTAGGGGGCAGTATTACTAATGAAGGCATTCTAGAAGGGATTACTATTAGTGGGACTATGAGGAGCACTATTACTATGGTGGGGGGACACTGATATTTCTTCAGGATAGTATTTGGGGTATTGGGGGGCACAGCGAGCAGCAGGATAACATTGTGGGGGCTCGAGGATGGGGGATGACGATAGAAATGTGAGGAAGCTAAGATGTCAGTGTGTCACACTCTGCAGAGACAAGGAGCAGCTGAGAGAAGTTGTCCGGACCAAATGGAGAAGATGATAACAGAGAAGATCTACATCAGAGGAGACGTCACCACGAGGCCCCGGATGTGAAAGGTAAGTGCTGCTGCGGAATGGGGGGAAGGTGGTTGACTTAGAGAATTGGGCCATATACATTGGGGCTTGAGCCCCGGATCTTTTGAGACCCTAGCAACGCCTCTGGTAAGCACCACAAGCAACCAGCATAACAATAACAATGATAATCTTTATTTATAGGGCGCCAAAATATTCCACAGCGCTCTACATTCAGAGGGTTCATGTACAGAGTCATAAATAAAATAGCAACAAGTCAATTATTACAACAAGAGGAGGACCCTGCTCGCAAAAGCTTACAATCTAAGAGGAGATAGGGGTGACACAAAAGGTAAAAGTCCCGCCATTGGGAGAATAGGCGAGCAGATATGAAGCCACATGAGCCAGTCAGCAGCCATTTATGAAGTGCTTCTGGGTGCGGTGGAGGATCAGGTTCAGGAAACGATAAATGGGCTATATGGAGAGGAGTTAGATCAGGGGATGTGATAGGCCACCCTAAAAAGATGTGTTTTTAGGGAGCGCTTAAAACTGTGTACGTTGTGATTTAACCTGATTTTGTGGGGGAGGGCATTCCAGAGAACCGGTGCAGCTCGGGAGAAATCGTGGAACCGGGAGTGAGAGGTTCGGATTATGGTGGAAGTCAGTCGTAAGTCATGGGCTGAACGAAGAGCACGGGTGGGGTGGTAGACAGAGATAAGGGTAGAGATTAGAGATGAGCGAGCATTAGCGTACTAATTTATAAAATGCGTACGCATTAGTGTACATACTAAAATATGCGTAGGAATTGCATGCAGATTTTGAAAAAACGCACGCAATTTCCACCCGAGCATGCTCGGCCGAGCATGCTCGCTCATCTCTAGTAGAGATGTATGGGGGTTCAGCACTGTGGAGAGCTTTGTGGGTGAGAATGAGCAGTTTAAATTGGATTCTATAGTGTACAGGCAAACAGTGCAGTGACTGAAACAGGGCGGAGACATCAGAGTAGTGGTTGGACAGATAGGTGACCCTGACTGCTACATTAAGAATAGATTACAGAGGGGAGAGTCTGATGAGGGGGGGCCAATTAATAGTGAGCTACAGTAATCGAGGTGGGAATGGATCAGGGCAACAATGAGATTTTTGTTGTTTCCATAGTGAGAAAGGGGCGGATTCTACAGATTTTTTTGAGATGCAGGCGACATGAGCGGGAGAGAGATTGGATGTAGTAGGGGGTGAAGGAAAGATCAGTGTCAAACGTCACCCCGAGACAGCGGGCATGCTGCCTAGGGGTGATGATGGTGTCGCTCACTGACAGGGAGATATCAGGTTTGGGTAGGTTAATAGATGGAGAGAACACAAGAAGTTCAGTTTTAAAGATTTAGTTTCGGATAGAGAGATAGGTTGGACTGGGAACTTAACGTGGCCCTGGAAAAAATACTAAAAGTGGACCAGTTTTGTAGTTAGGTCCAAACTGATGGAAGGCAGGGCCAGCAATACCATATTGTGGCACATTATACCACCCCAACAGAGCCAAATACCACAGTCCATCACAAAATACTACCAGCAGCACAAAATACGTCCCCAAAAACGTCCGCTAGCCGGCCGTGAGGAGGGCCCAGACGGCCCCCTGGGCTTCGGACCACTGGGAGATTTCCCTGTTAGGTCTATGGCCAATCCACCCCTGGAAGACATGATATTAGAGACGGCGGAAAGACAGTCACTGGTGTTCTGTAATACAGCATGGGTGATGTCGGGTGATGACGTGTATAGTTGTGTGTCATCAGCATAGAGATGGTACTGGGGACCAAATCTGCTAATGGTTTGTCCAATTGGGGCTGTGTACAGAGAGAAGAAGAGAGGGCCTAGGACTGAACCCTGAGGAACCCCAACAGCGAGAGGAGAAGAAGTGGAGCCAGCGAGTGATACACTGAAAGAGTGGTCAGAGACATACAGTGCCTTGCGAAAGTATTCGCCCCCCCTGTAACTTTTCGACCTTTTGCCACATTTCAGGCTTCAAACTAAAAATATATAACATTTTAAATTTTTGGTGAAGAATCAACAACAAGTGGGTCACAATTGTGAAGTGGAACGAAAATTATTGGATCATTTAAACTTTTTTTTATAATAAAACTGAAAAGTGGGGCGTGCAAAATTATTCGGCCCCCTTGCATTAATACTTTGTTGCGCCACCTTTTGCTGCGATTACAGCTGCAAGTCGCTTGGGGTATGTCTCTATCAGTTTTGCATATCTAGAGACTGAAATTCTTACCCATTCTTCCTTGCAAAACAGCTCGAGCTCTTTGAGGTTGGATGGAGAGCGTTTGTGAACAGCAGTTTTCAGCTCTTTCCACATATTCTCAATTGGATTCAGGTGTGGACTTTGACTTGGTCATTCTAAGACCTGGATACGTTTATTTTTGAACCATTCCATTGTAGATTTTTCTTTACGTTTGGGATCATTGTCTTGTTGGAAGATAAATCCCGTCCTAGTCTCAGGTCTTTTGCAGACTCCAACAGGTTTTAATCCAGAATGGTCCTGTATTTGGCTCCATCCATCTTCCCATCAATTTTAACCATCTTCCCGGTCCCTGCTGATGAAAAGCAGGCCCAAACCGTGATGCTGCCACCACTATGTTTGACAGTGGGGATGGTGTGTTCAGGGTGATGAGCTGTGTTGCTTTTACGCCAAACATATCGTTTTGCATTGTTTCCAAAAAGTTCGATTTTGGTTTCATCTGACCAGAGCACCTTCTTCCACATGTTTGGTGTGTCTCCCAGGTGGCTTGTGGCAAACTGTAAATGAGAAATGGCTTTCTTCTTGACACTCTTCCATAAAGGCCAGATTTGTGTTCGACTGATTGTTGTCCTATGGACAGACTCTCCCACCTCAGCTGTAGATCTCTGCAGTTCATCCAGAGTGATCATGGGCCTCTTGGCTGCCTCTCTGATCAGTCTTCTCCTTGTTTGAGATGAAAGTTTAGAGGGACGGCCGGGTCTTTGTAGATTTGCAGTGGTCTGATACTCCTTCCATTTCAATATGATCGCTTGCACAGTGCTCCTTGGGATGTTTAAAGCTTGGGAAATCTTTTGGTATCCAAATCCGGCTTTAAACTTCTCCACAACAGTATCACGGACCTGCCTGGTGTGTTCCTTGGTCTTCATGATGCTCTCTGTGCTTTAAACAGAACCCTGAGACTATCACAGAGACTTGATTACACTCAGGTGGATTCTATTTATCTTCATCAGTCATTTATGGACAACATTGGATCATTCAGAGATCCTCAATGAACTTCTGGAGTGAGTTTTCTGAACTGAAAGTAAATG
The DNA here is from genome assembly GCA_900303285.1 of Rhinella marina. Taxonomy (NCBI): domain Eukaryota; kingdom Metazoa; phylum Chordata; class Amphibia; order Anura; family Bufonidae; genus Rhinella; species Rhinella marina. The sequence goes on from ONZH01016224.1 coordinate 33,934, forward strand.
GGCCGAATAATTTTGCACGCCCCACTTTTTAGTTTTATTATTACAAAAAAAGTTTAAATGATCCAATAAATTTCGTTCCACTTCACAATTGTGACCCAGTTGTTGTTGTTTCTTCACCAAAAATTTAAAATGTTATATCTTTTTGTTCGAAGCCTTAAATGTTGCAAAATGTTCAAAAGTTCCAGGGGGCCAAATACTTTCACAAGGCACTGTATGTAGAAATCCCAGAGAGAGCATACATGGGAAATGCCCACAGTCAGTACGCAATATAGTAGGTAGCCTTCTAACACAGCAACTCAAAGAACTGTCCTGTGATACAAACACAGAGAATATCCATATACACTGGCCCACATTCAGACACAGAAGACTGTGGCCAGCACACAGCACCCAAGCAATCTGCAGCCAGTACCCAGAGTGTATGCAGTCAGCCTGCACAGCAAGCAGTATTAGGAACTACACTGTGATGCAGACACGGGGAGTACACATTCACAGACCACAGTTAACACACAGAAGACCATGGCCAGCAAGCAACCCCAAGCAACCACTTCTACGGCAACTCATAGCAGGGAGTGAAATATTTTACTCCTCGCAGAATAACGGCATTCAACTAAATATAGGGATCTGTGAAGGCAATTTTAGTCACAACTAGTGTTGAGTGAACCTCTGTTTTCAAGTTCAGGGTTCAAGGTTTGGGTTCGAGTTATCTAAGAATTCCGTGATGGATTCCCCTACCATCGACCATAACTTATGGCCCCTGGTAGCAGAATCCATAACGGAATTCTTAGATAACCCGAACCTTGTACACTGAAGCTGAAAACAGAATTTCACTCATCCCTAACCACAACCACATCATTCTGTTCTACACAGGGATAAGGCTGGATCTGAATGTACAGGTAAAACTTAGCATCACACCTAAGTCAGCAAAAGATGAGCTTTCAAAGTCTCATTCCGACTTCCTATAAGCAGCTTTCCTTCTTCCTCCCGGCTGCACATGCATGGAAGTATTTGTAAGAGTCAAGCAGGACTACAAAGACTCTTAAAACAACGTCATGGATTATCTATGACAACATATTTATTTGGACTCAAAATGACTATGTTCAGATTATGAACAATTACTTACAGCAGTTCTAAGGTCGGCCACACTCAAGAGAGGATAGGATATCCTATGGATATGTCATGGAAAAAAAGATACAAAAACATCCTGCACGATATGATAGTATAATGTGCGGATGTACATAGCTACATTTATAAAGTCACAGAAAATACTGCACTATAACAAGAGATGCAAACACAACATATGGACTAAGCCCTCACTCTAATGATAAAATCTGAGACCCTTAGCCAATATATTTTGATCGACCTTGATTAAGGTGGTACATATAGGTGTGCGTGCTCTTCCTCTCATTGGTTGCTGATGCACACAGAGGTAACTAGGAACAGCACACTATATGTGCAAGGTCTGCGCTCCTAAACATAGATGCACAACCGCATAGGAAGGTTTAGCGTAGGACCTGCCTGGACTGAGACCACCGTGGCGCTGGGTAGGTGGGCACAGATATGTTTTTATCAAAATATATTGGCTAAGAGAGAAAAGAGGTGCACACTCAGAGACCGATTTAGGATGGTGCTCTTAATCCTTACCGGCCTACTCGGTCTCAAAATATACAAATATAGGAAAAATGGATTAGGCACTCCTATCTAGAGGAAAGTGGAGTCAGACGTATAATACTCTGTCAACCATATACACATTTATTGGATGTCATAAAATACTAAAGTGCAATAATAAATACCATGGTGTCCTAAAATTAAAATTGGCACGTTGTAAAAAAAAAGTTCTCTTGGAGATATTGGCAAGTATAAGATATACCCAAAGTCACAGCTTATATAATGTCCTCCAATGATAATAGATGCAAAACGATCATATAGATCCCTGCCGTGGAGTCCCACGGGGGAAATAAATCACACTATAATGGCTGATACACTCACGATGTGTCAGCCACAGGAATAGCAATTCCCGAGCTCGATGGCTCGGCTTACCGGCACTTGAAGGTGAGTATATGCAGGGTAAAACTGTTCGCCACTCACTGCACCGGTATACGCAATATATCCGCGGACTTCAGAGTCTCGGCGTCCCACGTGGGTATGGCAGACACGTGATCGGACTGCTTCTGCTGGTGTCGGAGTCTATACTTGCAAGTATGTATCGGAACTACTCCGTTTGAAGTTGAAGTCCACGATATTGATTCTTCACTGTACAGCCAAAATATTATAGGTGACTGGCCCAATATCGGGTAGTGATGGAAGAGGGTGGTATCGGCAACCGGTATTTGCGGGGAGGGCTTATTCCATATGTTATGTTTGCATCTATTGTTATAGTGCATTATTTTCTGTGACTTTATCCTATGGGTATGCCATATATGTCTAGACGGTAAAACTCTCGGAGATTTATTTAAATATATTTTTATAAATGTACACCTGGGCAATGCTGGGTATATAACCTAGTTACCCTTAAATTAGAATGTGATATGATGGCACTTTATATTATCATTATATATATAAAGTAAAACCAACATATCCCATTCTACTTTAAGGGAACTAGTGTATATATACCCGGTATTGCCCAAGTGTACATATATCTATATAAATACTGTATAATGCTTACCTAGAAATACTCATTGTTGTCTTCGGCCCAGTTAGAGAGGTAAAGAAAATATTCACCATTTTTTAAATAATTTATTTGTTTTTTTTCTTTAAGGTCCCATACACATTAGTATATTGTTGGCTAAACCCTCTGAAAATAGTTAAATATTTTTGCCAGATCCTTTTGTTTTCCCGGGGGAAAAGCCACCACCAGAAGTCTGTGGCAGTGGCTTTTTCGTCTCCCCCTAATCACACGTTTGGCCGAGCTGAATGTGTATGTATGTAAGGGAGATGGGGGAGATAGCTGATTGTTTGACCTACAGTTATGGCCGCCCTAACTCTTTGGTCATGCCTATAAACTTTGCAAAACCTGCTCCTTCACCAGGTGCCCATTCATAAAGCAAACATCTTTGTACCTGTATTAGGAGTGTGCCTTTGCATTAAGTCTGTTGGATCCTACATCTCCCCTCCATTTTAGTCTGTCTCTCAACTCCCTGCATATACTATGTAAAAGATAAATTGTTTACAACCAATCACAACACAGCTTTCATTTTTGCCCTTATCAACCAATCACAGCACAGCTTTCATTTTACTACAGCACTTCTTATAATACTGTAGACCTATGCTTACCAACTGGTGGCTATCCAGCTGTTGCAAAACTAAAACTCCCCTAAGAACATGATGGAGTTAAAGTTTTGCAACACCTGAAGAGTACCAGGTTGGTAAACATAGGTCTACATTATTGTAAGAAGGGCATAGTCAAATGAAAGCTATGCTGTGATTGATTGCTATGGGTAACAAACAGTTTGTCTTTTAGACAGCACATGCAGGGTGATGAGAGGCAATCTGAAATGGAGAGGAGAGACAGAGTGAGAAGCAGTGCCTCAGCAGTTACAGTTACATTAGTGTATAAAATGCACACTGCATCATTGGTTGTTATGGGAAATAGACAGTTTGTCTTTTACACAACACTTGTAGGGAGAATACTACTCTCCATCATAAAGCATCATATTTTCTGACAACATGCAGGGAGAAGCAGATTGCTGTAGTAAAAGGAAAGGAAATAAACATATTAGGTATTGCCATGTCCAGACATTTTTGTCTGAACTATTAAAAATATTTAAAAATATCTCCTATGCTGTCAACGCCATAATGGAAAAATAAAATACAAAACCCGCGATTTGCCATTATTTATTCACTTTGTCCACCCAAAAAAATAGGATTGTACAAGAAAATTTAGACTAGCACATCCATAGTCACAGGTGGACATCCATAAAGCTACCACTCAAACAGCAAACAAAATACTTATAGCAGCACACCATTACACCTGCAAACAATAGAACTAGGGATTAGTGATTATTCTAAATTAAAGTGGTACTATACATACTATACATGAAAATTGGAAGCTCTTTGCACACATTTTCGATCAAATGTGTGTCGGGCCCATCTACCAACGTCAAGGTGGCTTCTGTAGATGGGTACCTAACACTAACAGAATTGCCTCTCCTTATTTTTCTTTTGAGTGGTATCGAATGGTATCGAGTATCTCAATACTTTTTTATGGTATCGAAATTAAATCAAAATTTTTTTAATCTTGACAACCCTACTTTCCACTTTGATTGACAGGGCCAAGCAGTGAAAACATTATCACAGGTTGCCCTGTCAATCAAAGTGGCAGTTACAGTCTACATATAGATCTTCCCAAATAAATACAACCAAAGGTAGCCCTGGTGCCTAAAATATATTGAAGATCTATGATTTATTATTTAGTGGTTGAAGCAAATAAAAACAAGGGATATATACAAATATCCAGTAGATATATCAATCGATAAACCATTAAATAAATAAATAAGAAATAAGTATAGATGACCAATAAAGTTATTAAATTGATCTCTTTATACTTATCTAAAACTACTACATATTACTGATTTTATTGTATATTTTCATTTTTATTCTTATTTTTTTGCTTTTTTTTTGCTTATTTTTATTTTTTAGAACTCATACTATAGTTAATGTTTATATTTAAACAAAATAATATGATATAGCAATTTATGGGTATGAAATGTAACATTAAGCGAAAAAACGCATGTGTAAATGATTGCCTCAGGGGAGCTAATCTTTTCTCCAAATTAGACCTACGTGGGGCTTACAACCTAATCAGGATATGCCTGAGGGATGAGTAGAAGACCGCCTTCAACACCCGCAATGGTCACTATGAATACTTGGTAATGCCCTTTGGACTAAGCAATGCCCGTGCAGTGTACCAACATCTTGCTATATTCCTGTGTTGTGGTGTACCTAGAGGATATCCTTATTTTTTATTCTAGATTTGGCTACTCACCGGAGGCAGGCTTGTCTGGTTCTTCAAAGGTTAAGAGAAAATCGTATGTACGCCTTTGAGCAATCTTCTCTTCCGTTCCTAGGATACATAATATCCGATACTGGCCTGCAGAAGGATCCCGAGAAGCTGTAAGCGATTTTAAAGTCGCCTCGTCCTTCAGGTTTAAAAGCAATCCAGCGGTTCCTGGGATTCGCCAACTACTAATGCCATTTCATGCCGCACTGCTCGTCCTTGACTGCTCCCACCTCCACCTTGACCCATAAGGGAGTAAATCCTAAGAATTGGACAGCTGGGGATGAATCAGCCTTCCAAGCCTTGAAGCAGGCATTTTCTGCAGCTCCAGGTCTCCATCGCCCTGATGCTAACAAGCAATTCTATCTTGAAGTAGATGCATCATCTCTTGGAGCTGGGGTTTCACTTAAAGCTTTCACAAAAAGCTTCCTCCGGTAAGATCTCTGCTCCTGAGTGCAACCATTTGATTGGGGACAGGGAGTTATTGCCATCAAAATGACACTGGAGGAATGGTGTTACCTTCTGGAGGGAGCATCTCATCTTGTGGTGATCTACATCGACCACAAAAATCTGACCTATTTGCAGTCTGCACAAAGACTGAATCCTCATCAAGCCAGATGGTCCTTATTCTTTGCCCGTTTTGATTTTGTTCTTCATTTCCATGTCACAGAGAAGAAAAGCAGATGCTCTCTCAAGGTCCTTTGATGCTACTGATCGAGAGGTGGAGCCTCAATCATCGATCCCCAAAAATGTTGCGTTTTTTTTCTGTCAAGTTGTCTGAGATTCCGCCCTGAAAGACTTTTGTTGCGCAGAACCTCAGGAAGAAAGTTCTAGTCTGAGGTTATTCCTCAAAATTGCAGGTCATGCCAGACAACAAAAGACTTTCAAATTGATTGCTCAACAGTACTGGTGGCCATCTATGTCGGAAGACATCCAAGAGTTTGTCGCTGCCTGTCCGTCATGTGCACAGAATAAAAGCTCCAAGCAACGTCCAGCGGGCCTCTTACTTCCTCTTCCGGTTCCTGAGGCTCCTTGCCAACAGATAGCCATGGATTTTATTACTGATCTACCCTTGTCCTTTAGATGTTCTGTGATCTGTGTTGTGGTGGATCGTTTTCCAAAATGGCGCACTTCGTCCCGCTACCTGGTCTTCCTTCTGCTCTTCAGCTGGTGAAAAAATTTATTGAACATATTTTTCGCCTGCATGGTTTTCCCCACCGTATTGTGTCAGATACTGGTGTGCAGTTCACTTCTAAGTTCTGGAGAGCTCTGTGTAATCTTTTGAATGTGTCTCTGGATTTCTCTTCAGCTTATCATCCGCAGTCTAATGGTCAAGTGGAACGTGTCAATCAAATCTGACCAATTTTTTGCGACATTTCACCAACCTCCATCATGAGGACTAGGTCAAGTTATTACCTTGAGCTGAGTTTTCGTATAATAACCATCTCAGTGAGTCTTCCAAGAAATCACCATTTTTGTTGTTTATGGTCAACAACCTAACATCCCACTCCTGGTGTCTTCTATTTCTGGTACCCTTGCAGTGGATGCAACTTTAAGAGACCAGTTCAGCTCTGAAAGAGGCGTCTGTGTGCATGAAGGAGGCTGCTGATAAAAGATGTAGAGATTCTCTTAAGTTCCATGGTGATAAAGTGTGGCTTGCCTCCAAATACATCCGGCTTAAAATGCCCTCTTACAAATTGGATCCACGCTTCATTGGTCCATTTGAGATCCTCCAGCAAATTAATGATGTTTCCTACAAGCTTAAACTGCCGGCCTCTCTCCAGGTACCGAATTCCTTTCACGTCTCCCTGCTGAAACCTTTCATCCTGAATCGATGAACATCAATGCCCCTCTTCTTCTGAAACATTTTTTGTCTAGGGCCAGGCCTGAGGAGAGGGTGTATAAGGTACTGTTAGCCCAGCGGTCTGTGCCGGTGCTGCTGCCCCTACCTACGGGCATGGCCGCCAAGCTTGCTCTTTCCCTCCTGCTGCCATGCGCCGTGCTGACAAGCGCAGGGAGTAGGTAGCTTAACTGTTGCATCTGTGTTCCATGCCAGAGTTTACTTACTGCTGAAGACCTGTACTGTTTGTTAGGGCTTGCATGGGTGTGTCTCTCCTCACTTGTGAGGCAGCACATACACGCCCTCTGGCTCACTAGCCTATGGCTGGATTGCAGGAAGTATTTAAAGGTACTTTCTGCCCCAGGAAGATGCCTGAGCAACTCATGGTCACTAGCTTGTCTAGTTCCTAGTGTGAAGGTGTTCTTGGAGTTCTCGTTTTCTTTGTACCGGACCCTGCTTTTGGACTTCGTTTACAGACTTTTGCTTGATTTCTGCCTGCCCTGACTTTGGACTTCCTTACCATGTACTTCCCCTCGGTGCTTGCCCCGGTATCATTGACCCCCTGGTCGGCTGCCACTGACTTGGGGACTGCTCTGGAGTGGCACCTAGCAACTATTCAAATGGCCCAAGCCTATCCTCGCCATCAGAGGCTCTAGTGAAGACCATGTAGTTGCTTAGTCACGCCCCTCCAGAGTATAGCCAGTCAGTGGCGCAGTGGGTCCACACCCGCTTGCATAACAGTGGTGGTAACCACTGCCTTTTTTAAATTTAAATCCTTAGGAATTATTGCTCATTGAAGGGCATAAAAACTACAATACTGTCAGACAAGGAGTTAGTGGCTTGATTCATTTTTCACCACATTATACGTACACTACTCATTTTTAGTGGTTACAACCACTACACAATCCAGCAGCAGTGGCTGTGCTTGCACACTATAGGAAAAAGCACCAGCCCCCCTGGTGGCCACTTTTTTGTTCATAAAAAATATTTTGCTTGTAAAATATACAAATGTTCACATATTTTTTTTTCTTTTTGCTTTCATAAAAAATGTTAAAATTTAGGAATGTTTTGTCTTGAAATCTGATCTTGAAAATTGATAAGAAAGGTAAAATATACATTTCCTTAAAGGGGTTCTCCGGGAATTAAGAAAATGAAAATACTTAAATATTACTTTATTATAAATATATTCTCAAATACCTTTCATTAGTTATAATGGCTCGTTTTGTCTGGGGGCAATGATTAGGAGAAACATAAAATGGCCACCATCCTATTAGTACGCACAAAACCTGTCCTAATCATATAGCAGGACAAGTTACTTCACAATACTGAGGTAAAGAGCTGCCTCATCCTCCTCTCTGCTCTGCTTGTCAGGGATTATGATCCTTAATATGATATTTAGCTGAGTCTTTGTGGGAATGGAGTTCATGAGGAGACATGAAGTACAGAGAGGACAGACAAGACAGACTGTGGTAATGTGGGGCTGTGGTAATGGAGTCTAAATACAAGTGTTGCTGTTCATTAGCTACATCTGCTCATGAACTCAATTCCTACAGAGATTCAGCTCAAGATCTTATCAGCTGTATTCAGGATCATAACTCCTGACAGATAGAGCAGAGAGGAGGATGAGGCAGCTCTTTATCTCAGTGTTTATCTCAGTGTTGTGAAGTAACTGTGTGATTAGGACAGGTTTTGTGTGTACTAATAGGACAGTGGCCATTTTGTTTCTCCTAATGATTGCCCCCCCAGACAAAAAGACCCATTATAACTAATGAAAGCTATTTGGGAATATATTTATAATAAATTAATATTTAAGTATTTTTATTTTCTTAATTCCTGGAGAACCCATTTAAATATATAATTGTTTTAAATATATATCTGTCATCTAATCGCATAAAAGAAAGATCTAAGGTCTCCCAGGAAAAATAAATAAATCAAATACATGTAGGTTGGCTCAGAAATTAGAAAGGACCATTCCTAAAACAAAAAAATTGGACAGGTAAGGAAGGGGAGTAAACGCTCTGGTAATGAAGTGGTTAAAACAGACGTACATAATAAAAAAATAACTATATTTCACCAGTCAAATCCCCCACCATATCAACACCGTCATTCCCATGGTCCCTGCCGTTCCTGCAGTGCTGACGTCATGTGCATCATTCATTTGATCAGTGTAATCGGTTGTGCATCACCGCTGAGGCCAGTGATTGGCTGCAGTGATCACCTGAATGTGTGTGACATTACTATACTATCTATACTAAATAAATAAATGGAGAGCTGCAAGATTTCTTGTAAGTGTTGTTGGAAAATAGAAAATAAAAGGTTTTCTAGAAAGAGCGCCATTCATGTCCATGAGCCATGGCTGGTATTACAGCTCTGCTGAAGAAGATTTTTTTTCTAATCCCTTTCAACTTAGTGCTATTTCCCAGAGACATAATGGAAGCACACTGATTTTGATGATATGACGTTATAATTGTTTGTCTGTCTCTCGCTTTCATGACAGTTTTATGTTATTTATTTAAAATGTTGTACAATACTATTTTTTCCTCATAGTAAATGGATCTCGTATCGTATCATTGAGGTGCTAGGCACAAGAGCTGCAATCGTAATGTTTGAGAATTCTGATTATTCTAATTCTTAGTTGACCTGTTATAGTGTCACACTGGTATTCCTCATGCCCACCAGAGCAAATGATTCTGATTGCCCACCAACTACACTACTCACAAAAGGTTAGGGTTATTTGGCTTTTGGGTGAAATATATGGAAAACATAAAAAGTTCACGCTACAGTGATATTATATCATGAAAGTGGGGCATTTAAGTAGAAACATGCAATGGTGATTTCCTCATCTCAATTTATTGAAACAAAAGCTAACAACATTGGTGGGTATACCCCCACAAAAATGGCAGTGTCACAATAACTTGTTATGTGGCCTTGAGCATCAATTACAGCTTGACAACAATGTCTCATGCTGTTCACAAGTCGAGTTATTGCCTGCTGAGGCATGGCATCCCACTCTTCTTGAAGGGCAGCCCTCAGGTCATTGAGGTTCTGGGGTACAGGGTTACAAGCCTCTACATGACGACTCAGCTGATCCCATAGGTTTTCAATGAGATTCAGGTCTGGAGAAAGTGCAGGCCACTCCATTTGAGGTACCCCAGTTTCCAGCAGGCGTTCCCTAATGATGTGAACTTGATGAGCTGGCGCATTGTTGTCCATGAAGATGAAATTAGGCCTGTGTTGTTCATGCAGAGACACAATTACTGGATTAATGATGTTATTCAAGTAGTATGGGCTTGTCACTACACTACACTGTCACAAAGTGTAGGGCAGTTCTGTAGTGACTAGACACACCTGCCCACACTGTAACACCACCACCACAGGCTCGTCTGGTGACAACAGTGGCTGATGAATAGCGATCTCCCTGACGGCTCCAACTTCATTGGCGGCCATCATTTCTGCTCAATGTGAATCAACTTTCATCAGTGAACAACACTGAGGTCAACTAGTCTCTTGTCCAGCGTAGATGCTCCCTAGCCCATGCAAGACGATGATGCCTGTGGTCAGGTACCCTTGCAGGTCATCTAGCACACAGTCCACCCTGAAGTAAACATTTTTGGTCTTGCATGACACTTAGGTGCCTCTCACCTCCCTTAAATATGCCTTGTGTTGTGTGGCATTCATCATCCGGTACTGCAGGGCATTGTTCACAGTGTAGGATGTGGCCAAAGGATGTCCACTTCTATGCCTTTCTGTGACTCTTCCAGTGTGTCTGTATCTCTGCTGATAGCACTCTATGATATTCTAAGCTCAGTAGCTACTTCTGTCTGAGAACATCCTGCTTGAAGCCTCACAATGGCAAGGTACTGTTGATCAATTGTCAAAATGTGAACAGCATGATAAGGAGGACTGTTTAAATACCAATTCTAATTGAACCAGGAAGTTTATTGGGCGATGGATCAAACACCTGTTGTGAATTTTGCTGTTAATCTCCTTGTTAGAGAACAACAAGTTGGGCAAAAAGTACTGAAACACTGAACAGCTGGACATGTGCATTTAAAAGTTTAGAGAAGGTGACATGAAAAGGTTATAGTGCATTTTAAGTTACCGTATTTTTCGCTTTATAAGACGCACCCGATGATAAGATGCACCCCAGATTTTAGAGTAGGAAAATAAGAAAAAAATATTTTTCATCAGACCTCATATCAGACCCCCCATAAATTTCAGGACATCACATCAGACCCCCATATCAGCCCTCCATGTCCGAACCCCATCAGCCCTCCATGTCAGATCCCCACCAGACCTCAGATCAGCCCATCAGCCCCCATATCAGCCCACTGTGCCCCCATATCAGCCCACTCTGCCCCATCAGACCTCAGATCAGCCCATTGTGCCCCATCAGATCTCAGATCAGCCCCCAGATCAGCCCACTCTGCTCCCATCAGACCTCAGATCAGCCCAAGGTGCCCCCAAATTAGCCCACTGTGCCCCCATCAGACCTCAGATCAGCCCACTGTACCCCCATCAGACCTAAGATCAGCCCACTGTGTCCCCATCAGACCTAAGATCAGCCCACTGTGCCCCCATCAGACCTAAGATCATCCCACTGTGCCCCCATCAGACCTCAGATAAGCCCACTGTGCCCCCATCAGACCTCAGATAAGCCCACTGTGCCCCCATCAGACCTCAGATCAGCACACTGTGCCCCCAGGAGACCTTCTGCACAGATCAGATACACTACTCACAAAAAGTTAGGGATATTTGGCTTGCAGGTGAAATTTCAGGATTACCATATTTTTCACTTTATAAGACGCACTTTTCCCCCCCAAAAGTAGCGCTTACCAGTATGTATTAGGTGCCAGGAGCGGGGAAACATACTCACCTCTCCTGCGCCGCAGCTCCGCTCCGGGTCCGGCGCTCCTCTGTCTTCTCCTGCCAGCACTGTCCTGTCCAGATATGAGGTCTGATGAAAAATATTTTTTTTTTGTAAGACGCACCCTTATCATCGGGTGCGTCTTACAAAGCGAAAAATATGGTAACTTAAAATGCACTATAACCTTTACAGGTGAAGCGCTCTCTAAACTAGTATTCGCTTTATAAGACGCACAGCAATTTTCCCCCTACTTTTGTGGGGAAAAGTGCATCTTATAAAGCGAAAAATACGGTAATCCTGAAATTTCACCTGCAAGCCAAATATCCCTAACTTTTTGTGAGTAGTGTATCTGATCTGTGCAGAACATACATTCATGTCTAATTTCATTGCATAAGAAATATAGAAACTAGTACTAAATGATTGCTTCTAATCTCCAAGCTCAGTATATTTCTTCCGGACCTTAGGGGCCCTGTTGTGCTAAAGGTACATTATTATATTAAAGCCTACCCTCCACAAGGGTCCCTTTAGTAGGCCTGTCCAACACTGGTATCTCATTATATCTTGCAGATCATGTAAAATCCCAATAGGTTAGTCTCTAGGTCAGCTGACCAAATGCACTTATTCCAGTACTGCATTGCCCTTCTGGTTCCAACCCTGACTACTTGACTAACATAATATTACCAATGACAAACGCAATCCCTTTCACATAATTTCCATTCTATGTATGGTCACTTTAAAGTTCTGACTGTAAGAATCTCCTATAAATTCCTGAAAATGGCATGCCTACATGCTACGAATTGCTGCCATGGTGATGACAAGGTCAACATATGAATTCATATTTTACAGTTACAATTATGTTCTTGAGAAGATTTCACAAAGCAAAGATGTCAGGCAGCACAGACTGTGATGGCAGAGCAGAAACTAGAGAGCTGCTTCTGAGACCAGATACGGACAAATTCATTGACCTTCTGGTCTCCTGCCAGTACACTCTGATGGACACCTAAGGAGATTTAAATTGTACAGATTTGTATTTTAAGATCACACGTGTCTGTCTGGTCCCTGCTCCCTTGTATAATCTGATAGGACACTCCTCTCATTAGCTTCTCCAGCAAGCCTTGCCTGAGACAACATTAGTTTAGTATTGTTTTTGCCGAGCATCCAAGAACAGCTTGTCTCTCTGGATCTCAGGTAAGAATTATTTTATACTGGTCTCTTCACAGCTTGAAGTCTATGACTATATCTATTAATCATGTCACCTGTCTACAGTATATATATACATCCACAGATCATGAATTGCAGAATACAATCAAATTTAGTGAATGTCCCAATCCCTCATAAACCAAAGGGTGAATCATAAGCAATGTTGTATATGTTTGACTGCCTACGTGAAATTCCCATAAAGGAATTACAGACATAGACGAGTAATGTTCCCCTTTAAAACTATGTTAGCATGGTGAAAGATTTGTCATGCCAAATATTTCTTCTGTATCTGTGGTCAGCAGATATCTTTCCTTCAGGGTATAACTACACAGGCAGGTTTTTTAATGCAGTTTTGAAGCGTAAATCAGGAGTGGATTATTAAAGGAGGGAAAGTATAAAGGGCAGATATGACCTCCACTTTTTAAATTCACTCCTGTTTTTGGCTTTAAAAACTGCATAAAAAAACCTACACATGCAGCAGTACCCTTTGGCCTCATGTTTTTTTCCAGTTTTTCAATGCTTGTAAATAACATCAGTCATTTTTCATAATGTTTTTGGTGGTATTTCTCTCTGTGTGACATGACATGACATGCATTTTATGGCATCGTTCAAGTCATATATTGAAGCCTATGTGAGAATACAAAGAGACTTTTGTTTTGAAAAAAAAAATCTGAAATGCCACAAAAACACCAAAGGCCATGTTAAGTATGGTAACTTTTAAACAATTTCTAATAAATTTTAACATCTGGCAGCAAAATCATGATCTAAAAAAAATGCTGTTAACTGCTAATGCACAAGGCTGTAGATGTTTTTACAGTCCACACACTGCGGATCCGCAAAACACAGATGACAGCCGTGTGCGTTCCTCATTTTGTGGAACGGAACATCCGGCCCATAATAGAACTGTCCTATCATTGTCCGTAAAACGCACAGTGTGCTGTCCGCATCGTTTGCAGCCCCATTGGATGCGGACTAAAACAATGGACATGTGCATGAGCCCCTAGGATGCTTTCATACAGAGGTTTTCGCTGATGTTTTTCTGCAATTTTTGTATCTATTATTAGCGTTTGTTATAGTAGAAACACCAGTGACATGTTATCTAAAGTGTCTATTGGAAAAATCAAATGTAGAACAGGACCCTCAACTTTTTTTTGCTACTACTGTTTTTTGTTTTTCTGGCTTTTATAAATGTTTGCTTTCTAGTGTTTGTTCCCTATACAGGTGGTGATGTGAAAACACCAGAAAAATGCCAGGATCTGCAGGATGTTGCAGCTCTTGCCATTTTTCTGGTGTTTTCATATCACCTTCTCTGTAGGGGAGAAACACCAGGAAGCAAACACTAGTTGGCTAACACTGTTTGCAAAAAGGGCCAGATAAAAAGCCCAAATAATGTGGCAAAAGATGGGAAAAAAATGAATTCTAGCGTTTTGGGTTTTTTTGGTAGTAAAAGAAAAATGCCAGATAAAATTCAAAAATTCATTAAGGACCCTAAAAAAAGCCAACAAAAATATATTAAAAATGCTGCAAGATCCAGCCTGATATAGATTTTAGACACAAGTGAATGTGTGAAAGAATAACATATTTTGGGGCTTTTAGTGCATTTTAAAGAAACCCCTTAAATTAGTTCAATTCACAACTGCATAGTCTGTATAAGATTTTTGAAGTCCCGTTAACATGATCAATTTTTAGAAGGAGGCAAGTAAGCTTTAGCTTTTTGGACCTACATTAACTGATATGTGAAAATCAGCTGTCATTTCAGTAGAGAGTGACCAGCCACCTGTCTACCAGCAGGGTTCAGTTGCTGCTTGTTCTAAACGGGTTGTCCCATCACAACTTATACCCCATACACAGGATAGGCATAAGCCTGACCACTGGGGCGCTTGCCGAACACGAGAACAGAAGCCATGCTGCCCCATTTGAATGGAATGGTTACACATGCACACTCCCGCTGTATTCAGCTCTATGAGGTTGCAGGAGATAGTCAAGCGCATGTACTTGGCTATCCCTGGCAGTCCTATAGAATTGCATGGAGTGGTGCACACGTATGTCTGTCTGCTGCTTCATTTAAAGGGGAAGCATGGGCCCCCATTCTTGTGAATGGGGGGGGGGCTGCAGATAACGGATAAATTGACATAATGGGGCAACCGCTTTAATAACAATGGAGGTCCCCAACTTGAGGCCGAACTTTAAGACGTGTTTTCTTGCCAGAGTAGACTTACCCCAAATGTTTCTAGCTTGTCCCAAATGTTTCTAAAATATCTGCTCTAATGAGTTTCACATGCACAGTGTAAACATGTCTCAGTTGTTTTTTATGCATATTTTATACTGTTATACTGTTTATACTAATGCTTTATGTCATTTTTATTATTATTGTGCCGCTGTTTATCTCTAGGGGACAGCTCTTTAAGATTTGAAACATCAGAAACGTTCTGCCATAGGCAATTTTGTATTCATTTTTTTTGTAAATATAAGAAATAATGAATACTTTATCCCCCAATGTGCAATATCTGAAAAGAGTCATATGTATAAAACATGTATTTTTTCAATAGGTTTCAGTATGTCAGGACAGTCCCAAAACATGTGAGCAAAATTATACAAGCATTTTGTAAAGAACATAGTGCTGATTATGCGTTTCGAACTACAAGGTTCTTAGTTCTGTATAATTTGTACTTTATTCCCTGCTCATTCTGGGCTTAGGAGTCCAGTGATTGATAATCTTCCCCGTATGACTGTGCATACAGAGATCACTTAGGGCCGCCCACTGGACTCCTAAGCATAGAATCAGCAGAGATTTGAATGAATGAAATAAAGGTTATATTGAATCTTTTCCCATAAATATATAGTCTGCTCAGTTGTTCTATTGCATGATTCCTGCATATCAAACACCATTCATGTTGAGCGAATTGAAGTATACGAAGTGGACCTCGATTTGAATTTCAGGAAAAAAAATAAGATTTGCCGCAAAGTCGAACTTCCTTGTGCTTCGTGGTAAATAATCAATTTTCCCTGAAATGGCAGTACAAAAAAAAAATTCATACTGACCTCATCCATTTGTGCGTGAAGAGGCCGTCGGGGCCATGTTGATCTCATACACAGTGACCTATGACATCACCACGCCGCGCAGAGTGATGACATCATCACGCATCATGCAAGATTTCTCGCTGCATCTTCAAGATGACCACGGCGGCCTCTTCACACTCAAATGGATAAGGGGAATATTTTTTTTCAACAGTTAACCCCTGAAAGCCCTCACTATTATTCTCAGATGCTAAGCTAAGCAATGAATGTGGCATCTCAGTGATGCAACGATGGGGGGGGGGGCATAACTGCCATTCCTCGTCAGTGTGTCTGCTACTTACAAAGAAATGTAGAAGCGAATTTCTTTGCTCATCACTAAACAGTATGTTCAATGTGACAGGTCCCCTTTACATTTGCAAAAATCCTGTTACATCTTCTGTTCAGTGAATCAAAAGAGAGTTAAAAAATAAAAATAAAAAAAGTTGCTCCCTTGTGTGAAATGTTTTAATATTTTCTTCAGCTAGTTTGCCGTATATGTCTGGAGAGGCTGGCTGACGATGAATATGGCTGCCATTCTACTTCTCATGGGTCCTGTTATCCAGCTTCTCTATGTGCTTGGGAGACATTCCAGTGTGTGAACTGTATACTTCTGCTTTTACCTTGTTATTTCAGAACAATCTTGTACATGCATTATCAGCCTATCTGCAAATTGTCCTCGTTAATTAACTACATTATTAGTACTTGGAATATGAAAATCCATGAGAATTTCCATTTGGTGTATATTGATATATCATTATCTCGACTACATTGAAATGTGCAAATGGCTATGCTTTTCAATAGAATTATATAATGTTTTAGATGTTTCATGTGAGTCAATGGCAGGTGGAGGCAATTGCACAGATGCATTATTGCCTAGTGAATCCAGCCTAACACGTGTACATATAAATATATCTCAGTGAATAGATTATTCATCAGTTATTGAAACCTATTTTCAGTTATTTCTTTTTCTTATCAATTTGTTGGCTGGTGTTACATCCCCAGGAGTTGCAAAGTGGTATCTTCCAGGGAAAGAACATCTCACTAGAGCCACCTTCTGCAAGTGGTTTCCTAGGAGCCAAAGTCCAGCTTTTTAGCAAGCCGTGGAACATGACAAGGGAAAATAGCCAAGCCAAATATCTATGCGTAAACAGCTGTTTGGGTCTGCTAAAAAGGCTCCATAACCAGCAGGTCTCTTTAAGAAGAGCTGGAACCCGTCCTAAGCAGCTATCCCCAGGAGTTGTCACCCATCCCTCTCTCTATTACTGCATTTTTATGTTCTTGCCTTAATAGAACAGCCAAAGGAATCCATTTGGCATATAAATATAAACTGGTTCATTCCCCTGAACATAATTGCTTTGCCAGCAGGGGCTGCTCTGCAGAGAACAGATGGAGTGGTATGAAGGATATTTAGCTGCTTGGCATGTGTGCAGATTCTGTTTATGGAAAAATTAGGCAATCTACAAGGAGTGTTTTTACCAGCAAGTTACCACATTGCAAGTCGTTACTGGTAATTTATCAGTACTTTAATTCTATGTGAGCGTCAAGCTTTATAGATATGATTTCTGTAAAAAAACTAAAAAAAAAAAACCTGAATTTTTCCAATTACCAACTGGATGATGCTCTAGGTTTGTTTAGATATGAGCCATACGAAATGACTGCATTCCGTCCTGCTGAGTCTAGCTATGATCAGCAACGTCTACCAATAAGACTAATGAAAATCAAACAATGCAGGTCATTCACTGGCTCAACTGATTTCATTATTTCAATGCCACACACAAATTAGCCCTTAATATGTGATTTTGCAGGATGCAATAACAAAAGATATTACAGTTGAAGATAAAAAAATACAGGCAGAACATTTTCAATTGGGGTTATGACCTGGAATGTGTCAGCTGGAGGTGAATGGGCTGAATTGTGATGTATTATATTCGCCACTCACACAATAAAGGCCCCACAGCATCATGGGCAAGATTCGCAGTATAATCATTTTATTCTGTAAATTTATAAAAGAAGGTTTACCCTTGTGTCGCCAGCCATGACGACAGCTCGCTACATGGAAAAATACAGGCACCGTAACATGTAATTAGTCGATCACTCCTCTACTGCTGCCACCATCACCCCTCATACTACCCCTAGAGGGGCTAATACCTGCACTAATTGTACAACAGGGAATAGCCTCATATTAAATATATCCAATGTATATCTAGAGGCTAACACATATTGCATGCACTGTCCTTCTTATCAGTAAAAAATATCAGGAAAACATATTATATATATATATGGGAAGCTTGGATCTGTATTAAATACCCAAAAGGAAGTGGGAGAGTGTGAGCTATACATAAAACTTAACATTTAATAATAATCATTTAAAAATATGATCTGTTTGAAACCGTCATAAAATGCCTTAGGCATGAATATACTCCAAAATAAACAATTAACACCGTTGCTGCATGGTTGATCTTGATAATAGCTGTAAGATCAGGAGAGGATAACATCAAAAGTGGCCCCCTCTCTTGGGCTTGAGGGTATCAGGAATTCAGGGGTCATAATGAGTGAACTGTAAATGGTTACCGATGTAGGGGGCACGAGTCCCCATAATATCCCTGATATCTTGCCAGGGAGGGATCTATAGTGCCCCTGCCTACCTATACAGAGCACTCGCCCCGAAAGGGGCGACCCCGTCCGGATACCTGACCCTACTATCGGCCCTAGCCCTAAAACATAGATAATCTCGTGCCTACCCCCGACGTGGCATGTTTCTGTCCAATCGAGACTTCCTCAGGGGAGTAAAATAGAAAGGCTTAAACACCTTAAACAAAAGGGCATAACAGGACAATTCCCGATCCTCCTGGTCAGTAAGGAACGGAGCAGCAAAGCGGAGTGTACCCCGGTCAGGGGACACTCATCCACAAACAAACAGGAGCACGCTGGTCAGCGTGCAACTGATAAGGAGCTTGTCAGCTTGGATCTGGCTGACATGAGAGGAGGTTTCAGTCCATCTGCTCCAATGATGTTAGTAGTGACAGAGCTTAAAGGGAACCTGTCATCTCCGAAACACCCCCTGAACTAGAGTAAGCGGTGTATAGTGTAAGTGATGCTGAATCCGAATATGTAATTTTTATCTTCATACTCACTTCCATCCTGACGCTGTGCTCTGACAAACCAGTAGTAAAATGCACACAGTGGACTCCGGTGCTCACTCACATAATGGAGAGGACTCAAAGAAGAGTCCTCTCAATGCATTTTACAGCAGGTTTGTGGGAGCACAGCGTCGGAATGGAAGTGAGTATGAAGATAAAACTTACATATTCGGATTCAGCATCACTTACACTATACAACGCTTACTCTAGTTCAGGGGGTGTTTCGGAGATGACAGGTTCCCTTTAAGTGCTACACATGCTTTTATTCAGAGATCGAGGTCGTCATCATAGAAATAGAATAACTTCTTTACAACAGCCATAGACGTAAATCAGTGATAAAATAACACAGAATTTTTACTTTTTGCTGCAAGTGCATTTTTGGCTTTCTTTACACTTTAGTTCAGTGGTTCTTGAAATTGACATCAGCCTTTACAGTATTTTTATTGGCAAGAGTAACCCAAAGACCCCAGTTTGCGATTACCCGTTGGAAAAAAAAAAATCCAGCAACGCTGTCATGGTGCCCTGATTTTGACACTATTGTGGACAGAGCCTTAAAGGGGGTTCCTATCTCACAGGTGCCCACCGTTGTAGTGAATAAGAAGTACACAAACGACTAACAAAACAAGTTAAACCGATTCCATAACTCCAGGAGTTACAGAAGCAGTGAGAGCGAGATGAGACAACCCCTTTAAAGGAAATCTGTCAACCCAATTGTGGACTATTAGTTACAGTAATCAGGAGTATTGCAGATAAAAAGTCCAGGTCACTCTTTTTTATTTTCCTTCTGCCCCCTGTGCGCTCGCTGTCAGCACTCAAAGCTGCACTGAATTAGGACTGCTGTGCTGTTCTAACATAATGGAGAGGACTCCTATGCGCATGCACAGGACTCCTGACAATGTATTTCAAAACAGATCTGAGCACTGACCATGAGGAAACAGGGGGCAATAGGCAAAAATTGTAATCTGGACTCCATAGCTGCAGTACTATTCATGTATTACTGTAGATAATTCTCCAAAATAGGGAGGACAGCTGATTGATAGGGGTGCTAAGAGTTGGACCCCATGCATTGAATACTGATTACCTATCTTAATTATAGGATATCAATTTTAAATGTTGAATAATCCCTTTAATAATTGCTTCTTGGAAATGTATCTCTAGATATGAACTTATAATCACATCAAAAAGTTTTAACATCAAATAATCCATATTAACGTTCTATTTTTAGTGAATGTTCTTTCAGTTGGATCCTATTTTCCACTAATTTACCCCTTTTTAGACCTTTCCCATACCATAGTCTTATCAGTCAGTCCCTAATGACTCTGTTCTATTTCTTTCAGATTGGCTCTTACAGCAGTTAAAATGCCAAGTGCCAAGTTGACTGCATTTTCCCCAGTTGGTAAGTCAGTTTTCTATTAAGTAGATATTAACATGTCAACTGAATGGTAACTATACCGAGAATTTTATGGTTGGTTGGTCCATTGAGCCTGTCATTAAATTATGCTTCCCAAATTCACACATTTGAAGTGAATGTTTATATGCGGTATATATCATTTATATGGGAATATACCATCAAGGTGCCATTTTTATAAAATGTACAGCATATAGTTTTGTTTTTGTGACTAGTAGTAAATCTAAGTTCAAGTCATCTTACATCTGCAGAATTCACAGTGTCCACTATAGATAAAATGAGTTGTAAGGAAGAGGAGAACGCTTGCATCTGGAAGAAACAAACAAATAACATCCGTGAAACCTTTGTATTTATGGAAGTTCTTGGATCGTAAGTAATACAATCTATTTCTTCTATAATTGAATTAGGGCTCTGTTGTGCTACTTTTGCTCTTGTCTTGTTTGTTGCCTCCTATTCAGAATGTTCTGATACTCGTGGGCAGAGCCCTCTCTCCTTCCTTACCAGTTTGTAACTTACCTTGTTCATGCTTAGTGCAATTGTCTGTATTATGTATGTATACCCTTTTCATATGTACAGTGCCATGGAATAAATGGCTCTGTAGTAAAAATAATAATAATGCTGTATATAAAGTTTATTACAGTCACTAGACTCTCCCCCAGAGCAGATATCAAGGCAAAAAAGGATCAGGCATGTTGTATGAAGTAGCAGCTTGTCTTTCACTACCCATTGAAAAAACATTCACGCTTAGCTGGTCATGCAAGTACATGTGGAAATCGGAGGAATAGTTGTTTTGCCAACAACCAGTTTAAGTGTGTGGAGACCTTATGTCCTATTTTAGTTAACTTTCATCATTATCAGGTTCACATACCAGATATCTCTGGTAATAGAATTTTATAATCTGCCTATCTTTTGGGGAATTTATGAACGCCACCAATTGCAATTGAAAAGGTTATGTCAAATCTGCAGCAAAATACGTTTTTAGAAACTGCACATTACACACATACTACACACTATATCTGCTCTTGCAGCAAATGTGCATTAGCCCGCATGATGGACAGAATTCAATCTGCATTCATGACGTGTACACGTGGACTGGTTTTATTCATGGCAGTGGTTAAGAATGCAATCACGAGGCATTACATGGGCCACACATCTCTGCTGAAAGCATTTAATGTCCCTGCCTTTCATCTGCCTGCTAGGAATCCTAATAATCCTATTAGAGCTCTAGGTGTTAAATAGGGGCATTACAATGCAAAAGTGCTGGCTGGGACCCTAGATATTGTTCCTAGAAGTATGTGGCAACTACTTAAATCTTCAGGGAATTATCAACTGATGCTTGTTTGCTCCTCAAGATAATGAATTATGTATGTGAACAGGAATAAACATTTATTAGTGATTAGACCTGTAATGTACTCCTCAAGGACAAGAAAAAATTTTAACTCGCACAATTTAGGAGTTTCAAATTAAATTTAAAACCTCATAAGTATTTTAGCTGAGTCTGTGCTCCCAGAATTTCATATAGTGGAAACTACTGTATTTATACACATGAAATCCAGAAAAACTGACAATAAGAAGATGTGACAGCAGGCAGCAATATCAGAGAATAACCTGGCCACCCGCCATTGTGACCATCACTCCATTGACCATACAAGAAACTTGGGACAAATACCTGATGTGGAAAATTTAAACTGGAACTACTGCCAAGCACAGAAAAAGAGACAACCTGTTTGTTGGGTACACTTTATTTGAGTCACAACTCTGGCATATTGGCAAAATACATTCATTTATGAAAAATATATTCTGTATGGGGATGCTCACCAGACCACAATTATACTAGAGCACTGCCGGCCACCTACCTCTGGGCACTTGCAAGTAATACACTCAACACACCCAACGGATCACTGACAAGCCTCTACGAAAAAAAACACAATGCAACAGCACTCTGCAAACACAAATAAAGTGCAATAATGTCATAGTTATAGAAAATATTCTGGTGCTGATGCTATGCTCCCCGCCCACTCTATATCTCTCCTGGTGCCATGGAGCCTTTGGCACCAAGAGAAGTATAGAGTTGACCCAGCATTCATGTGGAACCACATTCCCTGTATTTTATGGTGGCCAGTATGGCACTAACATAGTATTTAGTGTTAGGTTCCTGTCTTATAGAGATCGCCTTGACGCCGGCAGACGGTCACAAATATTTGTACAAAATGTATTTGCCGAGAATCACAAATTTATAAAATAAGTGTAGCATTAGCACCAGAATATTTTCTATAACTATGGCATTATTGTACTTTATTTGTGTTTGTAGAGTGCAGTTGCATTGTGTTTTTTTCTTTGTGTCTCTAGCCATGGCACGCTGCGCACTGGGATGTGCTGACTGATTCCCTTTTTCTTGACAAGCCTCTATGACACACTCAAAGGCATTTGCCCAGCTGACAGACTTTGAGAGGGGGGTGGATCATTGGACTGAAAGAAGCAGGATGATCCTTATGATAAATTGCACAGACCATTGTCCACCTTGCAGATACAATCGAAACCTTCATTACACACCACTGTCTCTGTCCAGACCATTTCCTAGTGCTTAGCATATAGAAATTTAGTGTCATGGCACCCATTATGTGTCCTGCCACCGTCATCGTCCTTTGCAGTGCTGTTGTGAATGAGAAACGGGGCTACTATGGACTGGAACTTTATTGTCTTTAGTGACAAATCCAAGCTCTGTTTGGGATCCCAGGATTGTTGGGTTCGAGTATGGAGGCCCCATGATAAGTGCTTCAATCCTGCTTTTGCTGTAGAACTGCACACTATCCCAGCCACTGATGTTATGATCTGTGGAGCCATCGCATAAAACAGTCATTCACCTCAAGTGGTGATATGAGGAACACTAACAGCTCAGTGATATGTGAAGAAAATCCTTCAGCCATGTGTGTTGCCTCTCATGGCAAGGCTTCCAACTGACATTTTTCAGCAGGATTATGTTCTCCTACACACAGCTAGTATTTTCCTGGAATGTCTCTGCCAGACTGCAACACTTCCTTGGACTGCCTGGTCGCCTAATGTATCACCAATCGAGGATTTATGGGACCAGCTGGGGTGCCAGCTTCAGCAACCTACAAGTGTGCAGGATCTACAGGCCCAGCTGCAACATCTGTGGGCTCAGCATACCATATGGAACCTGTATGCCTCCATGCCCAACCGGAGGGTACTAGAGCCTCCTTTAAATTGTACAAAAACTTATCCTTTCTCTCTAATATTATATATATATATATATATTCATTCTATAACTATATTGTGTAATGGCATGGTGTTGGTAACGCTTCACTCAAGTACTGTGCAAACATCATGATTCTTCTATTCTAAAAGCTACAGCTGAATTTTCCCCAGCCAAACAAATGTCAAAAGGAGGCAAAGTGAATGTGGAATAGCTTGAAACTATTAGAGCCAAAATCATTGCTATGCTTAGATGGCACAGCCATGGATACACAGATACTGAAGCTTTGATGATGGTCGCTTCATATCATTCAGAGAGATTGACTCTGGTATCCAGGCAACACAAGCACCATTATCATTACCGGGAGACTGCACTGCATTCACTTTATAGCAGTGTAATTTAAAGGAAAAACACTTGGTGGGGGTTGCAATCATGAGCTTTGCTAACACTCGTCTGCTTACGTGCTTGCACTTTAACATCTACTGCCTGAAAAACAAACATGGAGTACAGAATCATATATAAAGATGTCACTTATCTAGCCACCTCATAGTATTCCCATCTCACAAATGTAGTTTGTATAGTTAGATATAACCTTACCAATATTATTACTAATATTATGTATTTATATAAAATGTACCATTTAGAAGATTTGCCTATTTGTATAGGCATTGTCCCACACACATCAGTCAGGCCGTTGCCCCTAGTTACGGCCCCCGCGGCCGTGTAGTAGTGGTGGCCGGCTTGCTCCTATTCAAACCTGCTCTGAGATAACTGCTGTATTGTGAATGCACATTGCATGAGGAGACACATCTTAGGGTTGTAGCGTTGTTGTCTGCGTTTCCAAAACGCAGAGAAACGGATCCTGTTCCAAGATCAATTCTTCTCTATGGAGCAGGATCCGTTTATAAAGTCTGCGTTTTAGATGGATCCTGACCATTGCGTTTTGGACTGGAAGCGTCCAAAACACAGATGTGAAAGTACCCTAAGATGTGTCTCATTTTTTGGATGATCGTATCTTTCACGCGGCACCAAAAATCCTCATTTGTCCACAGTACATAGTTCTGGGTAGGGGACAATTAATACAACTGTATATGGACAAATGATCGTAGTAACGATCATTCATTCCCATACAGCACAGGTGATTACTACATAGAAATGCAGCTAACAAGCGGGCAATGTTCCAGTTTGCTTTTGTAGATCTCTCAAATTTCATTCAATACTATAATTAGCATATCTATATTAAACATTCTTCTCCATTCTATGCGCAATCTTACTAAATGACTATATTTTATATTTCTATAGAAAAAAATAAATCTAAACAATGTGTATTATGAACTACTCCAAAAAAAAACAATGTTTTATGTTTATTTCAGTTCCCCTTATTCTGTGGTCTAATGCATAGAGGAATGCACTGACAATAACAGAACTAAAACTGTTGTCATTATATCTCAGGAACACTTTTATGTTTGGTTTTATGCTCATCCTTAGTGTTAAAGAGTAAAATAAGAGGCAGCCTTCTGTTCACAGATTAGAGCAGGAGTCAGCATCCTTTGGCACTCCAGCTATAATGAAACTGCAACTCCCTGCATGCTCCATTCACTTCTATGGCAGCTCCCAGAACAACTAAGCTAGTGTGCAAGCGGCAAGTTGTAGTTTCCAAACAGCTGGAGTGCTGGAGGTACCTGACCCCTGGATTAGAGCATAAGGTTGACTGATGTGTGTGACAATGGATATACAAATAGGCAAATCTTCTGAATGGTACATTTTATATAAATACATTCTATTAGTAATAATATTGCTATTGCTATATCTAATTATACTAATTACATTTGTGAGATGGGAATACCCCTTTAAGTTGACAGTCCACAACAATGAAGTCGGTTTTGTAGAAGATAACAGTCCTCTACTAGTCATAGGTTTTATAATTCATGGATTGGCATAAGGAGTTAACAGGTCAGTCTTCCAATATTTCTGTACTTTCTCTCTCTGTTCCAGCCAAAGGGGTGAGATATCTCTCTCCTTCTCTGTCCATGTCTTAATCTCTGAAAATGTGGCAGTACTATGCCCAGCTGAGTGTAGTCCTGCCTGTAAAGCTTGTTTAACTGAAGCAATCCAACTCCAAGCAAATGTGCTTTGAAGCCCAAAGTCATAAAGGTGCACGATAAAGACATAGTGGGCATTTGTCACGGCTTATGTGAGGCAAAACTTGCGACTATTTCCTGCTCATGCTACTTTTCCAAAGGGGCGTGGCGTGGGGGGGGCAGATGGGCTAACAAGCCTAGCTCACTTTACATTTTCCATTCTGATTTTTGGCTTGGAAAATGACAAATCTACACCAGCAAGAGGGCTGGCATATCGCATGTCGCACGGCCTGCCAGATAGAGCACCAAACTTATGTCCTGTGCCTCTACATACAGATGTAGTATAGTTAATACTCAAATAACTCTTAACTCAAATTTTATAACTAATCTTGATATCCTGTAACAAAAGCCATTGAAAAGAAATTGAAGGTGTCAGCTTAACAAAATAAGTTTAGTTAACGTGTCTAGTTAAGGACCTGCCACCACAAAATGCAATACAATTTGAAAACACCATGCTGTAGAGCAAAAGAAGCTGAGCAGATTGAGCATTTTTTGGGGAAAATATTCATTAAAACCTGTAATTTACATTTTACAGTATATCTCGGCTTTTTCCACTTCCTATGAAGAATATCGGTACAGGGAGGAGTTGTTAATAGTGATTGATAAAGTTGTATCCATTCTTATTTGGTCTCTTGATGCACTTTCTACTAGGGTTGAGCGACTCGTACTTCGGATAATAGATCCGAAGTCGCTTTGTTCAAAACTTCATTTGAATGCTGTACGGAGACCCGTCTCCATATACAGCCTTCAAATGTATGGGCTATGCGGAGGTGAAATTTGTTAAGCTTGAAGTCTCAAAAGACTTTGGTGAAGAACTTTGGCATTCTATTGTACAACTTGAAAACCATTTTAAAACTGCAATCTGAAGTCGGCTTCGGCACCGAGGTACGAGTCGGTACTAAAGCCGACTTCGGATTGCTGTTTTAAAATGGTTTGTACAATCGAAGACCGAAGTTTTTCACTGAAGTCTCGTAACTTCTGATTTAACAAATTTCACCTCTGCACAGTCCATACTCTTGAATGCTGAACGGAGACGGGTCTCCGTACAGCATTCAAACAAAGTTTTGAACTATGTGACTTCAGATCTATGATCCAAAGTGCGCTTCGCTAAACCCTACTTTCTGCATAACAATGGCATGTTAAATATACTCTTTCAAAGGCTTTTCAAAGGCCTCTGTTGTTTAATCTCTGTTTAAACTTTTTATCAAAAATATTAATATATTTGGCTTCTCCTGCTCTATAACATGGTTCTTTAGGATTGGATTGCATTTTGTGGTGATAGGTCCTATTTAAGTGTTAAATCTTATGGTGGCAAATTCCTGCATCTTTCCCATTCATCCGAATGGATCTTGCAGAAATCCATGTGCTTGCCCACCGAACATCATCGTTCACATGAACGGAACAGATTTTCATTCACATAAATGTCTGTTTTCTGCATTCCCTCACTTGCAATGTCTATCTTCATAAGGCCAGAAATATTGGTGTTTCCAATCGTGATGGCTTCCCTGTCTGAATAGAGCCACATGGCTCCCCTAACCAACCTTGTACTATAAGCTTCATCTACTAACCACTATCTTTGTAGTCCCAACAATTGCTGGGTCACAACAGTTATGGCAGTGAAAACTGTAGAGTTAAATATGGTCCCAATATCTGTGGAACTAATCTTGTCTAAAATGTAGATGGTGTAAAAAGATCTACCAAATTTATCACAGTGGTTTGTGCTAAAGGATAACCTTACATGATACCACCTATTGGTTATCTTACTGTGCGAAATAATTTTGTGCCAGAATTTTAGTACATAATGATGTATTTAAGCCACACCTCTTTCACCATGGACACATGCCCCTTTCCACAAAGCCTCACTCCCTTGTTGGATGATGCACAGTAGATGATTCTTTTTTGCTTACTTGCTTCATAAATATGTCTAAAATGGGATTCACCGAATTTCGGTGAAAATAATGCTAGACTTCTGATGGGTCTCTGTATGTCTCCAATGGCATCCATGTAACTGGACAACACCAAGCAATGAGTCAGGGAGTAAGTATAGGTTCAGCTCTAGTGTGACAGGGGACATGATTTGGAATAGAAGTTCCCAAAATATAGGCAAACATAAATTACCTACCACATGCTAATTATCAGAATTTCTTCCCTTTTTAACCACAGCAAGGAAGTCAGATGGCATATCTACTCCTGTCTGACAGTACTCCCTCAGCAGACATCATAGACAGAAATAAGCCTGCATTCTGCTAACAGATTCTCAGCTACCTTCTAATGAAGCTTATTCTTAGAAGATGTACACATCTGAGAATAGCTATTTATACAATATCATAGCACATAATGTCTACAGCTTGTACACAGTAAATATGAAGGCAAGAATACTGGATCTTCACTTTATCCTTTTTACCTCCTTTTGTATATTTATTTTTTGTGATCTGTAGCATTTATAGCTGTGCTCAATTACAACAAGATTATTATGCAGGCAACCTTATGCTCTAATCTAGGGGTCAGGTACCTACAGAACTCCAGCTGTTTGGAAACTACAACTTGCCGCATGCACACTAGCTTGGTTGTTCTGGGAGCTCCCATAGAAGTGAATGGAGCATGCAGGGAGTTGTAGTTTCATTACAGCTGGAGTGCCAAAGGATGCTGACTCCTGCTCTAATCTGTGAACAGAAGGCTGCCTCTTATTTTACTCTTTAACACTGAGGATGAGCATAAAACCAAACATAAAAGCATTCCTGAGATATAATGACAACAGTTTTAGTTCTGTTATTGTCAGTGCATTCCTCTATGCATTAGACCACAGAATAAGGGGAACTGAAATAAACATAAAACATTGTTGGACTAGTTCATAATACACATTGTTTAGATTAATTTTTTTCTATAGAAATATAAAATATAGTCATTTAGTAAGATTGTGCATAGAAAGGAGAAGAATGTTTAATATAGATATGCTAATTATAGTATAGAATGAAATTTGAGAGATCTACAGAAGCAAACTGGAACATTGGCCGCTTGTTAGCTGCATTTCTATGCAGCAATCACCTGTGATGTTTGGGAATGAATAATCGTTAGTACAATCATTTGTCCATATACAGTTGTATTAATTGTCCCCTACCCAGAACTATGTACTATGGACAAATGAGGATTTTTGGTGCCGCGTGAAAGATACGATCATCCAAAAATGAGCGTGTCAAGCAATCGGTGGCCCATTTACACAGTACATTTAGAACAGTGTTTGTATAAACATTGGTTCCCGATTATTATCTAAAATCTCATTGCCCATATAAGAGGATGAGTAAATTACATTTTTCAATATCAGCCTTTGTACTACTAAAGATATACAGTAATTTGATATCTTTATTTCTGTGGTTAGAAAATTAAAATGGAGGTAAGAGAAACCACACATACAGGGCAAGTAGAAAGTAGGACAGGGGAATGAAAATAATTTCTTGATAAGGCTTTGCTTGGCCAATCCAGGTTTACAGATGCTAAAGGTCTCTTGTGCAACGCTTCCTTGTGTAACTAGGATTTCAGCTTTAACTTTTGATATGCTGTAATGGCTCACCGTGGCTTACCCTTGAAGCCCTAGCCTACCTTTAAAGCTTAACTTAGCTTTAGCCTTCTCATACTGGTTCAATAAAAATTCTGAAAAGCCTTCCAAGATTCTATGAATTTAAAGGTCATTCTGCCAACAACTCAAGTGTGAAAATGTTGTCATAGACTGAATGTTCTACATCTCACACATTATACCGTAGACAGAAATTTTAATCATCAAAATTCTGATTATATCATAACATTACCTTAACCCTTTAATATTAAAGAACAATAAAGATTTGTAAAACTTTTTGAATCTTTTGAGTAATAGTTACAATTTTGAAATTCAGAAGCTAAAAGAATACTAATGTCATGTGTCATTCCATCAGACCTTGCCCTATACATACAGTACCTTATTTTGCCAACTTTGTCTTCATTATTTCTGTAAATTAAAACAATGCGTTTTTAAGCTTTGTTCAGATCAGATTAGGGAAAAAAAGTGGAATTTGAACCATCATGAACATGACAGACCAACAACGCAACACGGCTTATAATGAAGTCCATCAGATTCCGCCATAGTGTCTGTCAATTTGCCAGAAAAATAGACCTACACATTCTGCTATTTTTTTCGGGCCAAGGTGACCGAAAGTGTGACAGAGTCTCTGATGCAGATGTGAACATAGCCTTATTTAGTATCCAGCTCCAGTATCCAGTTGTTGAGAATTGACAGCATCATTACTTTGTGATCATGTTGTGCTTTGAGGGCTCAGTTTGCAGTTGATTTAAGGTCAGAAGCCAAAAGTACTTCAAACTCTAAACTGTGAATGATTTGGGTAATAAAACATTTAGATGTCAATTATGAAAACTAACCTTGTATAATGGTATATCATGCATTCTGAAGTGGTAGTAGCTGAGATGGAGAATGCTGGGCTATAGAGTAGTGGATAAAATGGTTTCTGCCTCATTTAATCTTCTTCTTGCATTGTGATCTAATGGTCTTGCATTAGATTGCTTTTCTAAAGCTTTCCACTATTTCAATTACCTCTGTCCATAGGGAAATCGCTCAAGTTACAAAATACTTTTTTTCTACAAGGGCAGATACAGAGCACTTAGAGGCAACGCAAAAGCAGGCTTGTTAAGCATGTACTTAGCAACTAGAGATGCATGGCCAGTTATTTTTCCTGAGGTACAGAAAGGTAAATCTATTCTCGTTATTTTTGCCATACATTACCTTATGTACCATGAACTATACAAAGGGAAATAATCCAGAATGTAAGCACATCAAGTTCTGTGGAACATTTACAGTCATTCCAGAAAAAGACAGGCTTACCTTGGCTGACAATCACTGAGAAAGACCACCAACATGACTCCTAAAGGGGTATTTTTACTGATGACCTATTCTCTAGATAGGTCATCAGTATCTGATCGGTGGGGGTCCCACTGATCAGCTTTCTGAGAAGGCACCGACACTTCTCCAGCTTTCTCTAGGCAATGTGACATCATGTTCATTAGTCACATGGCCTAGGCGCAGTTCAACCTTATTGAAGTGAATCGGGTAAGCTGCGATACCAAGCACAGCCACTATGTAATGGACACAGCTGTCCTTAGTGATCAGAGAGAAGGCCTTGCCTCTACTGCAAGCACTGGTGCCTTCTCAAACTGCTGATTGGTGGGGGACAAACCAACACCAATCAGATACTGATTGTCAGTAAAAAATATCTCATAAAACCCCTTTAATCATAAAAAGAGCAGAGGATTGAATGAATAAATTACACGTTTTGCTGAATTGTTTATTTTAAAACTATATATCTGCTCAGCTTCTTCTGCATGTTGTGGTTCCCTTTGAATATCAGAAAGTATAAAGACATTAATTTTACATTCTTGCTAAGGAGGTTTTACAGCATTTATAAGGCTGGATCCACCATGTGCCACCATTAGATGTGTGACACTTGTCGACAGAATTAACAGTAATTCTATTATAAGCCATAAAGTAATGCTCCTATGTAATTACTTGCAGCCCAACTCTTACTAAACATCTGATATCTTGAGTGGTTCAGTATTCCAAAAACAAAATCTCAGAAATTTTATAGTTACAACTGAAGATGATTACATAAGAACACACTAAGCCATTTACAAGCAAATATGCGTATTTTGGAGCGCTATACCATGTTAATCTCCTGAAAGTCATAGGAATTTGTTTGCAAGTGGTAGATGATTTTTATATATGTTATTGTGGCGATGGACTAAGCTATGTACTTAGAGAGACAATCAATACGACTGAACAGGATGTTCCTGATTATATTAATAGGCCTTTTATGCCCGTGTCCCTGTCTAAAATCATCAGAAGTTAAGACATTGAGGGACTTAGTAAGGATTAGTGGTTGCTAATCAGGGAGTGAAGTACTTGATACCAATGAAGTAACCAAGATTAAACAGTTCACATAATACCATACTCAACACCATTAGATAACTTCACAGTGCTGCTGCACCATATACAGTATAATGGATTTACTCTAAGATGACAAGTAAATATTGCTTAGATACAACACATGTCAAATGTAGAAATGGAGACCTGAACTTTACCTTGGGTGGGATCGTTAATGTTGTAACGGCTTCTGGTCTCCTGAAGGTTTCAAGGCCATTTAGTCACAAAGGCATTAGTGAGATTGGATACTGATGTTAGGTGACAAGGCCTAGCTTGCAGTCAGTGTTCCAATTTGTCCCAATGGTGTTCAGTAGCGTTGAAGTCACTGCTCCTCTATGCAGCGTATTCAAGTCTATCTACAACAAACTCAACAAACCAATTTTTAATGGCTATTTTGCGGTTACATCTGCTTTAGGGGCTCCATTCAAAGCATCCATTTCAGATTGTGTCAAAACAAAAGACATCTCAGCAGAGTAATATAAACCTGATTGTAAGTCAAGTTTATAACATAAACCATAACACAGATATGCTACTATAATGTTATAAGAATACAATTACAATCCAAAAAATGGTACTCACCTACAAAATGAAGGCAGTGCAAATACTTGTCTGATGAAGTATGACAGTTTTTGATCTATAGTTGAGTATTTAGCAACTCCCTTTATAAAACATCTGAATGAAAATCAGTTTTTGGAATGTTTGTGGAAGACTTTGTCCATTTTAGCTGATAGACTGAACAAAGCAACATGTCTGAAATATGTCTACACGGTATTATCGCACTTATTTGACCTGAAAATGAAATATTTGTGCCAGAGAGTTAGCCTTGTCTGCCAAGGTTATCTTGGCTATCACTATTACTTTAAGAAACTTACTTTATTTTACTATTCTTAAAGTGGTATGTGTACTTTCTTTAAAGAGTATCTGAACCTGAAATGGTGTACTTGATAGCAACCAGGTTGGAACATTTCGCACGTCATCAGTCAAAGCTGATTTTGTCCGATATTTTCCATTTTGTACAAGCTGCAGAAAGTCAGTGTTTTTACTTTATTTTATTTTTATTTTTTTTATTTGGCTCCTTGATCAGCCAGTTTAGTATCTCATGTTGCTGGTGTGATTATTCATACAAATCTTATGTATACACCCAGCAACTTCATTAATAGCATGCTCACCTTTTATGTTTCACAGATAAGTGAGTGAATTTTTGTCATTGCATGTAAAGACCCAGAAAAGTGCAATATCACATATGTTCTCCATACATTAGCTCTGATATCCACTGTGTGGTAACAAATGCCCTACATGTGTTCTTACAGATGTAACTCTCTATTGTCAGCGGCAAAGTAATTCTCTTTTATACTGCAAACATTTAATCCTATTTGTAAGAAAAATGTGGGCAATATCGAGTATCTAACAAACTAATGTATAACAACATCACTTACAGAATAACATAAGCACCCTCATCCACTACTGGTTGGCGTGTTATCATGTGCAGTGTTAAGCTGGTCGACAGCTATTTCTCTGCCGAGCAGTGAATGGCCAGAGGGAAGAAAGCTGCTCCCTACTAATAAAAAGGATAAAGCAACTGCATCCAATATGCCTGATCCTGTTTTACGCCACCATACACATTAGATGGTCAGTCGAATCCACCAAAATCAGAAGGTTCATCTGATACATAGCTAATGTGTATGGGCATCTTCATAGTTAAAAAGGTTTCCCAATCTGAATAATGGATTGTCATAACCATGTAATACAGATTGGGGAACCTCCTAATAGGACATATGTAAAGGCGTTGTCCTGGACTATATGCGCCTAAGACATTTCATTGGTTATGATTTAAAACTATGCTTATGAGTTAAACATGGTGCATGGGGCAAAAGTATTTTCATGTGTAATTCACTTGTATATAAAGTTCATACATCAATATCTCCTTTCTCTCCTGCAGTGGGGCCTTTTCAGAGGTGTTTCTAGTAAAGCACAGGGCCACCGGACAGCACTATGCATTGAAGTGTATAAAGAAAGTGAACAGTGCAAGAGATCGAAGCTTGGAAAATGAAATTGCAGTGCTGAAAAAGTAAGACTTTTTATATGTGATAAATTGGCTTTCAGTGTTAAAGGGGTTGCCCAGTGACAGGTCATCAGTATCAGGGAGTGGCGTGAGTCCGACTGCCAGCTCCTCCATCGATCAGCTTTTAGAGATGGAGGTGGTACTCGTGCTTCCGCTTCATGATTACCTCTGCGTTGTCTCGTTTGTAGGGGCCACGCAGAGTAATAACAGCTACTTGTCCCATTGGGTATTGGTCATCAATATTTATCCATTGCGATAATATTGCATGATAGAGATGCTAATTGATCTGTCCACAAATGTAAAAGCAATTTTACATAATTCACAACAACTTTACATTTTTGCCTTTTTCTGGATCTAAAAAGACTAGATGTAACCTGATGATGTTTTAGGTTTTTCTATTACAACCTCTTTGTGGACAGTTCTGTACAAAGTGTTATCTTTTTCTTTTTTCACCATCTACCATATGAAAGTAACTGAACAGTTCTTTTTTCCTCTTCTCAGGATTAAACATGACAACATAGTGACACTTGAAGACATATATGAGAGCTCTTCACATTTCTACCTCGTCATGCAGTTGTAAGTTATGTACTGCACTCAACTGGACTCATTTATAAAAAAAACTGTTTTGGTACCAAACCAATAGCAACCAAAGCTCAGTTTTCATTTCTTTATCTGCTTGGGATTAGTATTAAATTGGTATTATTCTAGACAGTTTTGATAAAGGAAGCATAATTGTTTCCAACAGGAACATTCATTGCATTTCTACTGCATAGTACTGGTTCCTCTATGGTTAGAATATGCTAGTAGTTACAATGTCTGAATTCATTCTCAAGAGATAGTTGCATAAATGACCAGTTCACATAAGGAGTAGGTTTACAAATTATTGCTCTGTACATACCTCAGTATAGTTGTCTTAACTGGCTGGGAACACATGGTTGTAGTTCCTATTATGCAATATTTGTGGAAGACATGTCAATACTACCCACTTGCAAAGCCTTATAGTCAAATTGTGAGAAATGACCAGT
Source organism: Rhinella marina (assembly GCA_900303285.1). Taxonomy (NCBI): domain Eukaryota; kingdom Metazoa; phylum Chordata; class Amphibia; order Anura; family Bufonidae; genus Rhinella; species Rhinella marina. Next base: position 68,843 of record ONZH01016224.1, read on the forward strand.
ACGGAAATTTGACAAATTACTTTTATTACTTCTTTTTAAGGAACAGTTCACACTTGGTCAATTATTTCCATCAGTTATTGTGAGCCAAAACCAGTAGTGAAGAAAAATCACAGAAAAAGATTGACTCATACAATAGATGCAAACATTATATATGGACTAAGCCCTCATTTTGGTATGATAAAATCTGAGACTCTCAGACAATATATTTTGATCAAAACACATCTATGCCCACGTACCTGTGCCAAGGTGGTCTCAGGTCAGGCAGCTTCTAACTCTAAACCTACCTATGCCATTGGGCATCTACATTTAGGTTAGCAGACACTGCACATACAGTGAGCCAAAACCAGTAGTGAAGCCTAGGTGTAATGGAAAGATCTGCACCTGTTCTGCACCTTTGACTCACACCTGGTTTTGGCTCACAATAACTCATGGAAATAAGTGACCAAAACCCTAAACCCTTTTCAATGACCCTTGGGCTCATTATAAAATGTCCCCCATACTAAAGATCTTAGCATACAGTGGCCACGTCATCACAAATAAAACCCACTTCTGAAAAATCACTGCCTCAAACTGCAAGGATAACCAGCACTATGCATATTTTTAGTTTCAGAAAGATTATGTAATTAAAGTAATATTTAAAACGTATATTTTTTAGAAGTGATGCTGTGTTCATCCTTTAAATGTAATAAATCTTTCTTTCTGTCTAGTAAGATATAGACATAATATCCCCTAACTCTCTCCAATCATAGGGTATCTGGTGGAGAACTCTTTGATCGTATATTAGAACGGGGAGTGTACACCGAGAAAGACGCCAGTACCGTAATCCGTCAAGTTCTCTCAGCTGTGAAATATCTTCATGACAATGGCATTGTTCACAGGGACTTAAAGGTAAAAATATAACATAACATATTCAGACAATAGGCCTTATAATGCAAGACTGCACTAGAAAATCTGACTAATGGACAGATCAAAACTCATAGAACTCCATAAATCTTCATGTAGAAGTTGGTATAAAACACAAATAGTGGTAATACTATAAAACTACAAATGTTCACCAGTACAATAATCTTGCATTTTGTGCATTGCAGCCAGAAAACCTTCTTTACCTCACGCCAGATGAAAATGCAAAGATTATGATCACAGATTTTGGTCTTTCTAAAATGGAGGAAAGCGGGATTATGTCCACTGCCTGTGGCACTCCAGGATATGTCGGTAGGCTGAATAATTATTCTTGGAAGCTACAGTGAAAGACATATTGTGATATTTAATGTTTTCTCTCCAATCTGAGCCAAACATCTGGTTGTATTAAAAACACATAAAAAGGGGCCAATCACGGTAAGGCAATCGGAGTCAAGAAAAAGAGCAATTCTGTAAACGGTCTGAACTTATTATGTGTTAATGGGGATGGGCAGAAGTAGTAATAGCAGACCCTGGGGGTCAAGCCAAAATTGTTGTCATGGGGATTTTATCAAGAAGAGCAGTTGATATTCAATACAATGGTGATCAAGGTGATTAAGGTAGTCAGTGGTCATGCAGAAGGTCCTTCTTGACCTGCTGTATGAGGCTGGAATAAAGTTTCCAGATGTACTTTGGGAGGCATGGAAACCAGGGATGATGTAAATCGGTGATGTAAGTACCTTCATTCTGGATGTAGTCAGGACTCCAGTTGAAGTGTTGATATAATTGTGTATTATGTTCTTTGTCCTTTGTGTATAGATAAATGCAAAAGAAGGACATCATATAGCTATTATGTATATACTACTTATTATATTTAATAAAATTATATTATAAATCTTCCTTTGAAGTGTAGCTGTAGTTCAGTTAAGAGTCTCTCTTTAAGGGTATCCAAGCCTGAAGTCTTTCTCTTATCAACAAAACAGCATGTCCCCATAGAAATGAAGGAATCAGTATGCTATCCATTAAATAAAAGATAGCACACTGAAGAAATAATCGGATGTGTGCATAAGTTCTTAGGAAGCTATCTTTTGTATATGCATATTATAGAGAACATTAATGAAAATGCGTGCAAATGAAATGTGACGTAGTTGTCCATGGCGACTTATCAGATTTTAGCTTTAATTTTTCAAAAGGCCTGTGGAACGTGAAGGCACCAATCCAACTGGCTGCCAAGGCCAATTTCTCCACTTTTCCTTTGCACCAGCTTCTATAAAATTCCCCCTATGTGTAGTCTCAAGATAATGTTATTTGTCATTTTTTCATTTAGCTCCAGAAGTCCTTGCACAAAAGCCATATAGTAAAGCAGTGGATTGCTGGTCTATTGGAGTCATAACGTATATTTTGTAAGTAACTCATTCCATGCATTTCTGTTTTTTCAGATTTACATTTTAGGTGGTAAAGCACCAAAATGGATTATATTTCTTAGGCCTTGTTCACAGTTATTTGATCTGTTATTTCCATCAGTTATTGTGAGCCAAAGCCAGGTGTGGGTCAAAAACACTGAACAGGTGCAGATCTTTCCATTACAGCTTATATCAGTGTAGCCTCCAATCCTGGTTTTGGCTCACTTATTGGTTATTACTGATGGAAATAACTGATCAAATAACTGATGTGTGAACAAGCCCTTAGAGGTGACCTTCACCAACAATATTTAGTGTTGTTCACTGGAGCTAGACTGATTAATAAATGGCAAACTGTAAAGAACAGAGAGAGAAGAAATTGAAATCATTGGGAGGGAACGGGAAAACTTGTAAGAGCAGAGTAAAGTGTGAATAAATGTGAGGTTTATATTTGGATTGGATATAGCAAGACATTTTCTTAACTTTTAGGCTTTGTGGATACCCCCCATTCTATGAAGAAACTGAATCTAAACTCTTTGAGAAAATAAAAGATGGATCATACGAGTTTGAGTCACCATTTTGGGATGATATTTCCAAATCTGGTAAGTGTCAATTTATTCCTTCAATATTTACTAATGTGTCTGCGCCAAAAATCTGTGGTGCAAAATGGTGCATATATGCCTAGGGCTTCTACACGTTTATCAACATAATTGCCAAACAAAAAACTGGACTATCAAAATAGTCATCAAATGCAAATCTATCCCCTATACAAATGTCCACAAGGAATCTTAGTATAAAATATAAAAATGTATTTTATATTGCATAACAATAATATTATAAACAGCGGATTACATATAACATATTACATGCATAGAAGCCGTAATGCATTGTAGTATAATGTATCCTATATAAATAGGTCCAAATACCTATAATAATCAACCAAATATAGATGGCAGGCTAGATAATACAAATGCTGAAATAATCAATTATAGATGTCCATTTGGAAAATATATATATTAAGCATTTAGCTAATAAATCCGCCATACAGACCAGTTTAGCAGGGACCTTCCATCCCTGACACGTTTTTTTCCGTGGCTTCTTCCAATCTGTCTTTAGTATTTTGATGGAACATGAAATAAAGTTTCAGATTTTATACCTTATGGACATTTGTATAGGCGATCGATATACTTTTTGCAACATGTTAGAAAAGAGGCATGGCTTAGCAGAAAGCGGCTTTCCTGCAGAGGGGGTGGTCTAAGGTGGGCCATTTTGCACCAAAATTTTGAAACATCTGTCTGAAAGTAAGCCAACCAATAGTTGGTATAGAGTCAATCCCTGCACCAGATTCATCATCCAGTCTGAGCCCCTCTGTTAAAGATAGCCTGTCTAAGCTTATGCCATCTTTAAGATTAGTAAATCTGGACCATTCTTCCTTTTCACAGTCTTTGAAACAATTAGTTGATACTAAAAAACCTTGAATCTTGTTTTGCAACTTTTTCGATGTCTGAAAGTCTTAACTTTAGTCTTGAAATTTACTTCTAGCTAAAGACTTTATAGGCTGTCTGCTGGAAAAAGATCCCAAGAAACGATACAACTGCGAGAGTGCCCTGAAACATCCATGGTGAGATGTTCTTTCTAATGTCTTCAGTGTAGGGCAGAATGATTTTATTGGGATTTATCTACATGAACAGCTGTTAAAAAGGGATGGAGTGGCACTTTACATATCGGTCCCACAGATCTATCCTTCACGTTATAATAAAACCTCTGCAGAACAAATCCAAATTAGCCAATAAACTCAGTAAAGCAATTTGGAAGCATCTCAGTATTATAGTCGTGTCTAATAATTATGATCTTCTAATTAGCCAATGCTTGGCAGAGGGAATTGCAGACAGTTAATAAATAGCTTTTTTGTAAATAGCTTTCTGAAAGCAGAAAATGTGTGCTAATGGGTCTGCTGACAAAGACGGACTTACATTCATTCTTAGATATTTCACATAAATGGCCCTTCAAAAGCTAAGAGGCATGAGCCTGAACCTCAATGAGCAGGGACATACACTGATCTCATGGCAAAACTTATCATACCTCCACATGAGATTTCTGCTGAATTTATGATTTTTTTTATTATGTGAAGGAAGTTGTGATCTGCCTCACCCACTTTCACCAACTTCTGTGACAAAATGTGCAACAAGTGCTTATACATATTATACTTATTCTAATCACCATTTATACTAATGACATGAACACTTTCATAAATATTGCATATACAGGTCTAAATCCTCTCCTATCCTTCATTTAGCATATTGCATATCTGTCTGCCTGAAGCCACTAGTAGTTCGGTCCATAGGAATTTATACATCTACCATTGAACTCAATGAAAGCTTAAAAATCCCTTTGCACTGTGTTTCCCCCAGTGGCAACTTCAGGAAAATACTGTCATTTTATAAGACCACCGCCCCACCATGATCTGTGGGGGAGGAAAACAATGGTTTGCATTTTTTTAATATGTAATTGCCCTTTTTTTCTTAATAAATGACACTTTTACTAAAGGTAAAGTTTAATTTCAATCATTAGTCACAAAGTCAAGCCCTTTTCAAATAGATGCTACCTCTATAACCCCTGGCGATGAACCATTATTTCATGGGGAAGCTGAATTGTGCTACATATTTCACATGCATGGGGCTACTGCAGGGAAAATGTAGCATTAAACACCAGTAAAATAAATGGCCTGCCATGTAATGTATGGATGGGCAGGATCTGCTGCCTGGTACTGGCTCATAGGAGAGGCTGACGGCATAAACACTAGTCTCTGGCTGACCACTCCTGTCGTGAACTCCTGGCTAAGTGAGAGCCTTGTCTGCTCTCCTGGTAGTTTAGGAGCTCTGTGTGTACTTGTCTGTCTCTCCAATATTCTAAAAAAATGCAAATATGTTCTTTAGTAAAATAAACAATGGACTTTTATGATCTGCAGGATTGCTGGGAATACAGCTCTCCATCGAGACATCTATAGATCAGTGAGCATGCAAATCCAGAAGAACTTTGCTAAAAGCAAATGGAGGGTGAGTTACACCATTCTATACTATATTTCACAGAATTGATTTAGTCAAAATAATACAATTCATCAAAGTATCATGCATAGAGGCTTTTATGATTATTATTTAATATAGCTAAGGCTACTTTCACACTAGTGGCAGCATTTACTGACACGCTGTTCTGGCAGGGGAACAACCAGCCGGATCCGAGCTATAGTGAATGGGGCCGGAGCGGACTCTCGGCGGCACGGTGCACTAGCGGCAGCATGGATCCAGCAGGCTGTTCCCTCGCCGGAGCAGAGTGTCAGTAAAGGCTGCTGCTAGTGTGAAAGTAGCCTAACAACAATCACTTTTCCATGGACTTTTCAAAAGTGGCAAGAGTGGCATAAAATTACAAAAACAAAAACACTAAATCACAATTTTTTAAGCAAAATGTTCTACTTTTCTGGCTCATATAAAACTATATTGGACCTAAAAAAATGACAAAAGGTGAGTGTTAAAAATGAGCCGATTCCAGATTCATAAATTCTATATAAAGTTTCCAAGTATTTGAACTTTACGGCATTAATCAATATGATGCATGCCTTTAATATCTGTCCATTAAAGGGGTTGTCTCATCTGGGACAATAGGTATATATCGCTAGGATATGCCCCCATTGTCTGATAGGTGTAGGACCCACTGCTGGGACCTGCATCCATCTCCTAAACGGAGTCCTGAAAAGTGCTGGCTGGAAGACTCCAGTCTGGCCACCACCAAGCGCTCCCCCCCATAGAAGTGAATGGGAGCACCCATAGAAGTGAATGGGAGCACACCGCACCGCTCCCATTCACTTCTATGGGCCCGATGGAAATAGCTGAGCCAGTACTCTGCTATTTTCAGAGGCCCCATAGAAATGAGAACTTTCATGGCTCTGTTCTCGGTATAGGTGTGGGTCCCAGAGGTGGGACCCACACCTATCAGACAATGGGGGGCATATTGTAGCAATATGCCCCCATTATCTCAGATGAGACAACCCCTTTAAGGATGGTAGGCAGTTGAGGTTCATATTCTTGCCCTTAGGAAGGTTTAGTGGCATAAATAAATTCTACATGTGGGAAACTGATCTGCTTATCAAGCTTTGTAGACAGTAAACACCAGGATATAATTATTTTTTTAATAGAATGATGTAATAATAATTCTGTCTTTTTTTGCAGCAAGCATTTAATGCAGCCACAGTAGTTAATCACATGAAGAAAATGCACATGCATACCGGTCAGAACAGCTCTGGACTTTCCTGTGATGTAAAGAATGGTTTACCCACCATCAAAGTGTCTATTGCCACAAGACCTTGCACACCCAGGACCATCGGTGAGGAGCAAGGAAACACCTATGAGAAGAATAAATTGTATCCTGACAGAGAAGCCATAGTAAATGTCTGTGACACACCCAATGTTGAAAATAATCCTGATATGAACAAATCAACAGTGAAGGAGGCCTGTCACCCAAAAGATACCAGTCAAATGACTATAAGCCATCCGTCTCAGCAATGCAATTCATCTTGTAGGAATTCAGGTGGACAAAAAATATCTGACAATGATCTGTCTCAAAAGTCAAGTCATGAGGTTCAAAACCCTAAGAAACCAATGAAAAATGTAACACAGAATTGTGCTACTCAAACAAGCCCAGTGCATCCATTGTCGGGTGAAACATATCAAACCTGTATCATGAAGGATGGACACTCACAAACAAAATCCAACCAGGCTTACAAGGCTACCAATGTAAGTAAACCAACTATTGTTGATTCAAATACAAAAGAAGTCAAGCAAACTAATCCAAAACCTAAAAATATTTCTCAATCACTTGATCTCCCATCTCCACCTGCTGTTAAGAATGAAATGCATCGCAACTCATTACAAAAAACACCTTCAACCAATACATCCTCAAAAAAGCCAGCTTCACCAACAAATGTTACAGCTAAAACCACTCAAAAGCCTCCACCACAAGTAGGCCTCAATCCACCTTCTCAAAAGACCCCAATTAAGAAGGCCAGTGCCCAAACCTGTGATCTGGAGAGTTCATCAAAGAAGAACAGTAGTCCAAAAAAGTTAAACTTAGACTATGATATCTTGTGCATGGAGCTCCCTCAGTGCAAACCTTTGGACTTATCAAATGGGACTGTGACGAGTGATAAGATTCCTGTAACCACTAACCTATTTGTGACTAATGGAATGTCAGTGGAAACTTACGAGAAAGGAACGCCTATTTCATGCACAGAAAATGGCCTGGGAAAAAAAGGTCACAAAAAACAGTAAGTAATACAAATCAACACTACTAACAGAACAGTGATGCCCTGGCCCAGTGCTGGAGACCTTGTCCCGCATCCTCATTTTCATGTCATTAGATGTCATCATTCAGGATGCGTGCACAGTCACAGGATCCTTTGCAGGGTCATAGGGCACAGATTTCACACCTTCTAGCATCTAAATGTCAAATTCTTTAACAGCAATTAAGGAAACACTCAATTTTTATACTCTCTTTACAAAATTGATAAAAGTCATATGCCTATCTAATGTAAAACCCAGAAATTGCTGAAGATGTTTCATCCCTACTCCTACTGAAAAATATTGCATGCTCGCAGGGATGGGAGGAGGGATTGAAGGGGGAGACTAGAAACTTAAGTGTCCCTGAAAAAAAACAACTAAAAGTGGCCCCCATGTAGTACAAGGGTCCAAATTGGCAGAAGGCGGGGTAACACAGATAGGCGGGGTCAGCAATAGCATGTTGAGAAAGAAGGAAAGTTGTATTAGTCCCTGTGGAAAGGTCCCTTTGCACAGAATGACAGAGCAGCAGATTGTTGGGAAGGAAGTGTTCCGTCCCGACAATCTGCTGATTGCTGGTGGAGGAGATCCCTGCATGTACATGCAGGGATCTCCTCCACAGTATGGGGAGCAGGGATTACTAATGTCATTGCTCTACCCCATACTGACTCGTTTGCCGGTAGCACATCGTGTTTACACAGCACAAACAACGCTTTTTGTGTGCGCACAAATGAGCAGATTATCCGATGAACGAGTGTTTTGTACATTTATACTACTAGATAATCGCTAACGAGCGCTCTTATGAACACTTGTTAGCAATTATCTTTGCAATTCTTGGCCAGTGTAACATAAGAAAATTGCCATGTGCTCTACTTTGACTACTACAGTAGTGTACTACTGTATGTTGTGCATTATGTCACCAGATTTTCATTCTCCTTGCAGGGCTTTCATGAATGGTGTTACAGGACCAGTGAAAGCCACAAACTACACACACTGTGGCAGTGGCCAAACAGGGGTCTGCTCCATTATGTGACCACCATGACAATGCTTGGACTTACAGCATTTCATTGTACTGTAAGTATTTATGTACTGTGGTGAATCTCTGACCCACTGCTTGCAGAATGCTGAATAAAGCTTTGGACAGTTAAAAGTGAGAATTAGTGACTTCATATCTCTAATTGTTAAGTAATAATTGTACATTTTTGAGACTGAAAGAGGACCTTTAACCTCTCCACATGTCTGTTTTAATAATCATTTGCATTCTCCATGTAATAACAATTCTAGAGCAACTATTCTTAGGACTCTGTGTTGTGCTATTCCTTTATTATTCCTGCTAGAAGTTATGAAGGAGTTGATAAAAAGTCTGCAGTGAAGGTCCATTTGGGACTCACTACTTGAGGGTGTGTCCTTGCACAGGCGGACACCGGCAGCACTGATTGGACTATGCAGGGACAAACTGGTAACACCCAGCTGGACCTATAACAAGCTGACCATTAACAAGCTGCTTTTAGCTGAAATCAATAAGAAACTGCGCCTGTATACAAGTAAACCTAGCTTTACAACAAGCGAATAATGGTGAATGGGGAAATTAAGCAGTACCCATTTAATTCAACAGCAAGTGACTGTAAAAATTTAAGTTTATAGTAGATAAAACATACTGAAAACATGACATTTGGGATTCTTTTATGGGCAGCTAATTAAAAACCATTATGGTTGCACTTCTTGGCTATTTTACACACATATATAGCGCTGACATATCCCGCAGAGCTTTACAAACATCATCGCTTGCTGTCCCCAGTGGAGCTCACAATCTAAGTTCCCTATCAGTATGTCTTTGGAGTGTGGGAGTACCCAGAGGAAACCCACGGCAAATGTTGGTTGTCGAATTGAACCCACGAACCCAGCGCTGCAAGGCAACAATGCTAACCACTGAGCCACCATGCTGCCTACTTACTTTGATTTCTTTTAAATGTCAGGCAGCACCAGTGACTCAGTGGTTAGCACAGTTGCCTTGCAGCACTGGGGTTCCAGGTTTGAATCTGATCAAAGACAACATCTGCATGGAGTTTATATATTCTCCTCGTGTTTGGGTTCTCCGGTTTACTCCCACTCCAAAGACATACTGCTAGGGAGCTTAGATTGTCCCCCATTGGGGACAGCGTGATGCTCATGTCTGTAAAGTACTGCAGAATATGTCAATGTTATGTAAGTAAAATAAATATATACTGTGTATATATTTGAGATGAGTGAATTTCTTGAAAGTCGGTTTAATCCGCCAAATCTGTGAAACATTTGATTTGGACCCGAATCAATTCTACCCAAATCAAAGTGCTTCAATAGGCCTGAAAATTTGTGTATGTCTCTCTGAGGTCTCCAAGGACTCTTTTTTTTTCTCTCTTGACTTTCTCTTTTTTATTTTTAAGAATTTTTGCTCTCCCCTCCCTCCCTTTTAAGCTCTTTAACACAATGACAGTAATAGCAAATAATATCAGAGTGAGTGATTTTTCCGCAAAAGGGAATTGTGGCAGAATCTGCTACCTCTACCTCTTCCACTCTACATACGCCAGTTCTAAAAAAAAGATGTGTGCGTGGGCGGGGAAGAAGGCGGGCCAGCAAGCTCGTCTCATTTATCATTTTCTACACCAGTTTTTGGCTTACAAAATTCTAAATCTATGCCAGCAAGGAAGCTGACGTAGATTTAAGGCTGTTGTACAAAACCATCTCAGATGACTTAACAGGAGCAGATGCTTTACTTGACATGTTTTCTCTCTCTCGTGATTCCTTCATAGTACTGTAGGAATCTCCATTTCAGGTGAGCCATATTGCATATTACACAATATGGCTCACCTGAAATACTGACTCCCACGAAGTTTCACCTGCCTCTCTTTAGAATATTCATGAAGACTAAACTATGTGCATCTGGCAGAATGGTGGACACATTAAACGCGTTATGTAAAGCACTTTAGGAAACTTTGACCTCGCTTCACTCCAAAACATGTAACGATAGATCCAAACTGATACTTCCTGTGTGTTTCTGAGTACATTCTAGCCAAGACTGATATATCACATGACCTCCTTCCCATTGGAAAAACTTGAGCTGAATTCAATATAGTACATTTCAAAATGGCAGCCGAAAACATTTCCTCCACCAAATAATGCAGCCTCCCTCCCAATTAATACTTTCACGCATTGTAAGTCAATTTTCTACAAATTACACCCGTTAAAAGGGTGTATCTAAACTTTGGCCTCACTATATATATATGTAGTGTGTGTGTGTGTGTAGATATATATATATATATATATAGTATTTTAGCATTTTGTTGTATATATCTAGGAATGATTATATATAGGACTAGATATTTAATAAAATATGAATCTTCTTCATCCACAGAAGGGCTACACAGAGTAAACTGTGTACTGAAGCCAAACATTGATCACGCTTCAGAGGTAAGCATGGGGAGCTTCCTTTCATTTCCCCTTTAAGTACATCGCCTGGATAAGAAAGGCATTATTTGAGGGACACAGCGGTGGTTTTTGTTAAGAAGGGACTGATTGCTCATCAAGGAGTCATCATTACCTCTTCAGTATCGCCATGACTAGACTTGAAAGCCATCTACAAGCAATCATGGACATTACAAGGAGGACACAAATATGTGTCCAATCAAGACCTCTCCTTGTGCAACATATGTACAACTGTAAATCTCATTGGCAGCAACGCCTTGTATATTATGTGCTTGCAGGTGTAGATTTGTATTACTTTTGTCAAATATTGGTGTTTTGGACTTGGTGAGCTACAGTGAACATCAGGAGCCATGAACAGCTTCATATTAAAAATTGATGTTACACATGTGCACCCATAAATCTCTTGGTAGGCCCAAGGCTTATATAGGTGTTTCCAGTTCTAACTGGAAAGGTCTTGGTGGAAACCTAATACATATCAGGACACACAGAATGAATGACTGTATGTGAATAGGTCAATTGTGTTATTTCAGTTTTACAGTAGAAAGAGTTCTTAAATGTTGAGCTACTGAAAATGTACTGTACTAGCAAAAAAAGATACCAGCAAATATATTGTTTCTAATGCAACATGAGACATGACACTTCCACTATATAGACTTGTGTTTTATACTTTAGCGGTAAATATATTGGTGTTATGAATTTTCAGTATGGACAGTTTGGCATCACTTTGTTTCAGGAGCTAAGCACTTTATTATAGTACTGTTGCTCAGGCTTGGGATTATGGAGACCGTAAGAGAAACGTTTGCTGGATATTTCAGACGCAAATGGAGTCTGCAGCTACTGTAAAAGCCTATGTATAGCTTTTTAATGCTGCAATTTTAATAAACATTGAGAAATATGCCTTTGTAAATATGAATGCAATGAAATGGTTCTGCTTCTGTAATTCAGAAATAAATATGACTTTTTTATGTGGAAATCATTGGCTGTATTCCATTTATTGTCTGAGTCTGTAACAGCAGGTCTCTTTGTCCTGAACCTTGGCTTCAAGAGGACCTGTCACCACAAATGCAGGAGGAGCTGAGCAGGTTGATATACACTTTGTGGGAAAAGATTCAATATAAGGGTCCATTCACACGTCCGCAACTGTTTTGCGGTCCGCAAATCGCGGATTCGCAAAACACAGACATCGGCCATGTGCATTTCACATTTTGCGGACCGCACATGGCCGGCACTATAATAGAAATGCCTTTTCTTGTCTGTGGATGCGGACAAGAATAGGACATGTTCTATTTTTTTTGCGGGGCCGCAGAACGGAAGTGCACATACGAACAGAACACGGTGTGCTGTCCGCATCTTTTGCGGCCACATTGAAAATGAATGGGTCAGCACCTGTTCCGCAAAATTGCGGAATGGATGCTGACCCATTTTGCAGACGTGTGAATGGACCCTAAGTTGTCTGTGAGCCACTAGACTTGTATTTTTTTCTTCAAGACATTCCGCTATACATCTGACTGGCTTTCTCAGTTAGAATGGTTTGTAAAAGTGAATGCCAGATGTCAGATGACTAGTAAAACGCCTTCAAGAAAAAATACAAGTCTAGTTGTATTATTGCTACTGATATTCAGTAAACCTTGTAATTTATACCCAGGGAATGCTATATCACTGATGAGGCAGCCTCCATGTACAACTGAAGTCAGAAAGAACAGAGGAACATGTAAACACTCGTTCATTTGGTGAAAGTACCATTGATGCAGTCACCTAAATTTTTGTTTCTGCATGCTTTCTAATCAGTGATCTGCTGTCCAGAAACAATGATTCTATATGTGAAATCCAGGGGCGTAGCTAAAGGCTTATGGGCCCTGGTGCAAGAGTTCAGCTTGGGCCCCCCTTCCCTTAGTGCTCTGTGTGTCTTCTTTTGCGGCACAAGGGTCTTTGGGCCCCCTCAGGCTCCTGGGCCCGGTAGCGACTGCTACCTCTGCACCCCCTATAGCTACGCCCCTGGTGAAATCGCAGCAGCAATCTCTCCATACAGAGGAGATGATTGCTGCATGTAAATACAACTCTCACCTCCTCCGACAAGCAGGCAACAAACAGATCATTCCCTGCTTTTATCTATGTTCACGTACATAAGCTAATCCTTAAAAACAATTCTTATTTCTATTGATTTTCCAGAAGGTGAATACAGAATTACTAGTACTGTTTAAAAAAGACAATGTAAACTTAGAGAGTCTTAACGTGCACCAGATTTGGAAACAAGGGGGTCTTAAAGATAAATTAAAAGTAGCGATCCAGACTGCGTAGAAGCAGTATTACTCATGTGGTTAATAGTTCTTAATCCAGGTGACCGACTCCCTTTTATCACCATGAATGTGTAAATTACTGTAATTTCAACTTTTAAGCTGTTTTCTAAGGCTTTTTATAGTCTGTTCCTGCCGGGAGCTATAGCTGCTTTTCTCAGCTATCGGAGGGTTCAGCTGCTTTATTAGCTGTAACATAGTACAAGCTGTAACATGGCGAATTTCTTTACTCGCTGACTGTCACTGTGCTCCCTCTTGGATACGAAGTTTGAGAAAGAAAATGTATTATGTGTGTAATAGTTCATTGGAAGAAGCAGGAAAGAGGACCTGCAGGTGCTATAACAGGCCTTTCATGCTGCATGACATTTTGGCTGTTGTAACGAGTGACAAGGTTGCTTATGTGGGTCTTGTGGTAAATGCTTAATGAAGAACTTAATTTTTCTTTATTTTGCATATATTAGTAACTCACCAGCAGGACTCCAACAGTAATTTGTTACACCCTACATATATTTTAAGCCTTTTCATTAGGGGAACCTGTGAGGTGACCTCATGTTCACCAGCCCAGAGCTTCCACTAATGTGCAGACAGCAGTGGTCAGTCTCCCAGCAGTCTGTCTGTGTGAACAACATGACGACATCATCACCAATCAAATTCCTCCTGGCAGCTCCGAGGCCTCTCCCTTCTCTTCATCATCCTCTCTATATCCCTGCATTCTGTTGAAGATATAAGGGCTCATTTATGAACTGATGTATGACACCTTTGTGGCGTATATCAGTTGCAGTTTTTGTCACATGCCATTTTGCGGCAAAATCTGCAACTTTTCCCCACCCACGCCACTTTTCTGAAAGATCTATAAAAAAGGGAGCATGGCATGGGCGCGGAAGAGGGCGGGCTGGTAGGACTGTCTCATATATCTTTTTCTACACCAGTTTTTGACATACAAAATGGCTTAAATCTACGTCAGAAAGAGAGCTGGTGTAGATTTAAGTCTATTGCATGTCCTGCTGGAGGTAGTGCCAAAGTTATGTAGAGGTCTGCTCCTCCACATAACTTTGGCGCTTCCTCCAGCTGCACAGACACACTTAAGACTGGAACGGAAAACGCTGGTCTTAATAAATGAGCCCCATAATGTCTCCCCTATCTGAAGGACCAGGAGTGCAAATAGTAAGTGATTAGCTGCAGTTATATAAACCTCCTGGCTCACACTGCCTGTCTATGCCATCTGTGTGTTCCAGCTCTCCAGTGTAGTTCTATGAGATGCAGCCTCAAACTGGTCTCCCTGCCTCTTGCTTGTAACAGCTGACAGGGGGAGAGAGATAAAAGGGCAGAAAAGGGAGACAGGCTCAACCTGTATCACATACTGTAGGAATATATGAAGACCCTGCAGTGTGAGGGGACAGGAACTGTGTTATGTCTGCCTTTAGACAGTGCAGTGTGGTGAGACTCCACCCCCTCTGTCTCTAAAAAGCCAGACACGCTAGGAAATGTAGGATTCATTAGGAAAACCATGTATGAGGAGAAGAAGGAATCAAGATGGCAGACAACTCTCAAATTGCATGTCAAATAAGGCCGTGTTCACATGACTGTCTAGTTTTCTGATCCATCAGAACAGAAAGAAAGATGGATCCTGTATTTTAAGCATCTGTTATGCTAAAATAACTCAGATGCAAATGGCTAAAACGGATGCAAAATGTACATAACCGAGCATAACGGATGCTTAAAATAAAGTCTTGTTTGTGTATGTTTCTGTTTTTCTGATGGATCAGAATGGAACACTAAAAGGTCATGTGAACCGGGCCTAAAACAGGTATACAGAAGGCATACACAACAGCCTCTATCTTATTCTTTAATAATAGCATATCCTGCATTTTATAGGCAAAAAAATCATAGAGTGCTTCTTTAATTGAGCTTTTTCCTGTTTCTTGCATAAAACCAATATTTTCATTTTCTGTACAGGCCCCTTTTTAAATGAGTAGCTATATAGGATTTTATTCTATTGATTCGTAATAAGACAAACCTTGAAAGAATTTTTTTTTATTAAAATGGAATAGACTAAATAATGCATGGTTGTCATATAAATAATACATATAAGAATAAAAATTCTATAGTGTTAAATAAGTCTATGCAACAATATAGCTGGTTTAGACATTTGAACAACAGATAATTGGACAGATCACTTTACAATACATAATCCTAAAACATTGTGACTACTCCATATAATGACAAAAATAATGACAGTGGCTGGCTGCTGTGCAAAATAGGAGTATAAACATTTTACAATAGATATGATCAGCTATTTCTCACCTCCTCAAAAATATGTCTGGCTGTTGAGCTGGCCATACATGGGTTCGGCTGAGAGTTATTCCTCAGTACTCCACAGGAACAAGTTTGTCCAGTGGGTTAGAGAGAGGAATGGTGCTCCCAGATTATCATGTACATTGTGGTTTGAAATACACAGGCACCAACCGTAGGGCCAACATATGCGGACGCAGGACCCATTGTGGGTCCGTAATCCACATCCGACAGTCCACACTGCATGTGTGCACTACTTTTTTGTAGTGCAGAGGCACAGACAGAAAACCAATGGAAGCACTCTCTAGTGCTTCTGCGGGCTTCCGATCCGTGCCTCTGTTTTGCACTATACGTCCCGGATGGGTCTGCGTCCGAGATAAGGTGTGCACACAGCCGGTTCCCTTACATGATCATAATCTTTTCTGAATTCTCTCCTGGTTTTGGCTTCCAAAACTGCATGCAGAAACCTCTCTGTGTGGACGTACCCTAAGACTTCTATTCACGCGTCCATGTCACGTCTGTAAAAAAGCGTTTCATCCATGAAGGGTCAGTTTTTGGTCTATGTCTGTTTTTTACCTTCCGTGTGTCATTTCTACGTGCACTGCTATTTTGAAAAGGGGATTTCTAAAGCATCTCCTACCAATGGTCAGTGAAAATCACAGACAAAGCACAGATGCCATCGCATCACAGACCCATAGACTTCATTGGTTGTGTTTGGTGTGCACCATGGACCAAAATAGTGCATACTTCCTTTGTTATGTGTGTGAATGAACACAATAAAATCAGTTAATACATTTGCTCTCTACACAGTGAATCACATATATGTGATGTCCATGTTCTAACATGAGAATAAGCCCTAATGCAGTGCTCACTCTACAGACGAGCCCTCTGCTGGGCTTTCTGTTGGGGATATATGTTTGACAGCCAAAAACAGTATTTAAGCGTACACCATGAAGAATACACTCACTTTAATGGAAGAAGCAGAATAGCATTGCAGATCCCCAGTGTAGGTCTAGACCACAGTGTCCCAGCCTAATGGAGTCTTCATTATATGCAGTATTGGAGAACATGGACAGCACATGTCATCCATAATTCACTGACGTGTGAATAAGTCTTATGGCTGAGTTTACAATGTAGTTTAATCCCTCCATTGATACCACGATGGATCCATTCATTGAGTGGAGCAGGAGGAGTACAAACAACTCATCTCCTTTCTGTTCATTTCCAACTTTTTTGCCAGATATCATAGTTTGGAAGACCTCCGTCAAAAAGCTCAGTGGAGGGCCATAATGCAGCAGTGAACCCAGCCTAAAAGTGTGTTCATTGTAAGCGGTGAATACATTAATGTATTCACAAACTGTGTATTTTTACCACCATTTTTACATTTTGCCACATTTTCCTGTAAAAAATTATTTGTGGATTCAGCCAAAATTATTACGATTTATCTCATGTATAGACTGCTTTAAGAACCAATACACAAACACAAAATAACAACTATTAGTAACAATACTGAAATCTGTAAGAAGATATGTTACAGAATAGCACCAGATACAGTATGGGCAAGGATGCAAGCTGTCAAGTTAGAGAAAGTTAGCAGCAACAGCATCTGTTCAGCAGTAAAAATCATAATATATTTCTTTTATGTCAACAAAATGAAAGGTTGGTAATAGACGCTATAAAGAGGGATCATCACAAGAACCATAACCACATGATGACCTGTAAGTGATGGAGGTTCTGGCTATGTCAGTTGTCATTTAAAGAGCTAACAAAGGCACCCGTCCGGCAGGCAATTTGGTATTGTGTTTTCTTTTCTTCAGTGAGATATGATTCATCCTACTGCAAACTGTTCAATGTTACAGATTTCTTACATGTGGTAAAGTACTGATATAAAAGTAGTCTAGAAATGATTGAACCAATTCTACTGATTCAGAATTCGTCCCAAATTTCCCCCAAAATTTGGATTCTATAGAAAAGGTAATTGCTTTTAATGAGAGAGAAAATAGATGTGCAAGTCAGTTTTCTTTCCAAAAGGACAAGAGTACTGAATGTCCCCATATTATGCTTCGCTCAATAAGATATGCAAGACTCCATCCATCAGGGCATTAAAACTGTCTCAAGAGAAAATTGCGTTGCCTTTGTCACTGTCTTGGGGGGGTTCACCGAGTATGCATGAAGAGTATGTCCAGCCAACGTTGCTCTGAGTGTCTGTGAAATATATATGCACTGGAATCAAATAGGCTTCGTGTACCTTTCTTTTTTAAGGAAAACTAATTTGACTATATTGCACAGAAACCCGAAGCCATGCCAGCAGAGCAACATTGGCTGGACTACAACACTCCTCATGCATTCTAGGTGATCACTTTCATGAGAAAGAGCACCCCCAAGGTCCCTCAGGTAACCATGACAATTGTCTCTTTTCCAATGGAATACTATTACATCTCTCTTTTGGACTTATATTCTTCTCTGATATTTGAGAAAACAAATGCGTCCTAGGAGATCTTAGAGTGTTATACAGTGCCTTGTGAAAGTATTCGGCCCCCTGGAACTTTTCAACCTTTTGCCAAATTTCAGGCTGCAAACAAAAAGATATAACATTTTAAATTTTTGGTGAAGAATCAACAACAAGTGGGTCACAATTGTGAAGTGGAACAAAATTTATTGGATCATTTCAACTTTTTTTGCAATAATAAAACTGAAAAGTTGGGCATACAAAATTATTCGGCCCATTTACTTTCAGTTCAGAAAACTTACTCCAGAAGTTCATTGAGGATCTCTGAATGATCCAATGTTGTCCTAAATGACTGATGAAGATAAATAGAATCCACCTGTGTGTAATCAAGTCTCCGGATAAATGCATCTGCTCTGTGATAGTCTCAGGGTTCTGTTTAAAGCACAGAGAGCATCATGAAGACCAAGGAACACACCGTCATACTGTTGTGGAGAAGTTTAAAGCTGGATTTGGATACCAAAAGATTTCCCAAGCTTTAAACATCCCAAGGAGCACTGTGCAAGCGATCATATTGAAATGGAAGGAGTATCAGACCACTGCAAATCTACCAAGACCCGGCCGTCCCTCTAAACTTTCATCTCAAACAAGGAGAAGACTGATCAGAGATGCAGCCAAGAGGCCCATGATCACTCTGGATGAACTGCAGAGATCTACAGCTGAGGTGAGAGAGTCTGTCCATAGGACAACAATCAGTCCAATACTTCACAAATCTGGCCTATATGGAAGAGTGGCAAGAAGAAAGCCATTTCTCAAAGATATCCATAAAAGGTCTTGTTTACAGTTTGCCACAAGCCACCTGGGAGACACACCAAACATGTGGAAGAAGGTGCTCTGGCCAGATGAAACAAAAATCAAACTTTTTGGAAACAATGATAAATGATATGTTTGGCGTAAAAGCAACACAGCTCATCACCCTGAACACACCATCCCCACTGTCAAACATGGTGGTGGCAGCATCATGGTTTGGGCCTGCTTTTCATCAGCAGGGACAGGGAAGATGGTTACAATTGATGGGAAGATGGATGGAGCCAAATGCAGGACCATTCTGGATGAAAACCTGTTGGAGTCGGCAAAAGACCTGAGACTAGGACGGAGATTTATCTTCCAACAAGACAATGATCCCAAACATAAAGCAAAATCTACAATGGAATGGTTCAAAAATAAACGTATCCAGGTTTTAGAATGGCCAAGTCAAAGTCCAGACCTGAATCCAATTGAGAATATGTGGAAAGAGCTGGAAACTGCTGTTCACAAACGCTCTCCATCCAACCTCAAAGAGCTCGAGCTGTTTTGCAAGGAAGAATGGGCACGAATTTCAGTCTCTAGATGTGAAAAACTAATAGAGACATACCCCAAGCAACTTGCAGCTGTAATCGCAGCAAAAGGTGGCGCAACAAAGTATTAATGCAAGGGGGCCGAATAATTTTGCACACCCCACTTTTCAGTTTTATTATTACAAAAAAAGTTTAAATGATCCAATAAATTTCGTTCCACTTCACAATTGTGACCCACTTGTTGTTGATTCTTCACCAAAAATTTAAAATGTTATACCTTTTTGTTTGAAGCCTGAAATGTGGCAAAAGGTTGAAAAGTTCCAGGGGGCTGAATACTTTCGCAAGGCACTGTATACTAATTTTCAGGGCAACTAAAGCATATTTGATTTGAGTAGAATTGATTGGATCCAAATTGAATTTTCGGAAAGATTTCACAAATCAGAGACAAAATCAATTTGAAGAAATTCACTCATCTTTAAAGCAGTTCTTTCTGGGCACTGAACAAACTGCTGAGCTATGATAATTAATAATGCTAAAGGAAAAGTCAGGCATAACAGCATTTTATAAATGTACAATATATGATCTCTATATAAACTAACACCCCATGTAATGTACAATCAGAGGTTCTTAGCAAATATATTTTGATCAAAAAATATCTGAGCCCATCCAACCACAGCTAGGTGACCTCAATACAGATGGGAACCTAAACCTAAACCTATCATGTCTATTTATGGACATCAAATTAAAGGTGAGAGGAACCCATAAAATCACTTAGAAACACTTAATAAAAACACACATATTAACCCATTCCCTTCACAGCCTTTTTAATTAGGTGACGTGTATAGCTAACTACACGCCCCCTGCTCATAGAAGTTTTGTTGGAACAGAGTGTCACAACAGGTCATGGCCTGCTAACCCAGAGAGGTAATAATGATAGCAGATCGTGTTTTTATGGGTGCCCCTTGCCTTTAATGTAGATGCCCGTGAATGGTATTGAGAGGTTAAGGCCCCATTTGGGCGAACGTATTTTTGCAATAATGCGGCCCCGCAAAAATCTGGGGGCCGTCCTCAGCGGTCGGAACACACGCCGTACAGCCCCATTGAAAATGCCTATACTTGTCCGTGCGCACGGACAAGTATAGGACATGCTTCAAAGGAGCGAATAGAATAGAAGTGAATGGGGCCACATTTATTCCACAATTTTGTGGAATAGAAGCGGCCCCATTCACACGACCGTGTGAATGGGGCCGCTTCTATTCCACAAAATTGCGGAATAAATGTGGCCCCATTCACTTCTATTCTATTCGCTCCTTTGACGCATGTAAGAGTTAGGTTCCCATATGTGTTGCAGTCACCTTGCTGTTCGTGGATAGGCTCAGATATTTTTTGATCAAAATATACTTGTTAAGAACCTCTGATTATATATTAGATGTGGTGTTAGTTTATATATAGATCATATATTGTACGCTTACAGAACGCTGCTATCCCTGATTTTCTCTTTAGCTACTGGTACCTGTATAACTAATCTAAGGTCAACAGTTAAAAAACTGGAAGGTTGCTTAGAACTTGTGGGTTAACTACAAGTTAGATGAAAACATAAATTACTGATTGGTAATGACTGCTATGGGGGCCTCATTTAACCTTTGTTAGAGTGCCTTCACACATGCCCTTTCAATGTTTTTTATGGAGTTTTTGAAGCCAATGTCAGTGGGGGATCATAAGGTGAAGAAAGTACACAAGAATGATTCTATTCCCCTTTTACTTTCAAATCCCAATTTTGTCTCCAAAAACTGCATAAGAAAATGGCATGTATGCAGGCATGTATCATCAGAGAATGTAAAAAAAATCCATAGAATCTGGAATTAAAAGCTTGAAATATTGACCTTTTGTATACAAGCAGAGGCAAGAAGAAAATTCAAGTAACATTCAGATACAGATAAATGGCAATGTCCCACGGTTTTTAATCCCTACAGGTTGCGTAAAATGCAGCTCTTGAACGGATGTCATCTCGCAGACTCTTGACCTCTTCTTCCAAGTCCTGCAGCTCTGAAATTCTGTTCATCACAGACTCCTGACCCTCTCGGAGCTCGGCCTCAATTTCTGGAAGGAAAAAAAAATCTTAGATACTGGCAAAGCAACATTTTGGATGTCCCCTGCTTTATAAAGTGTGCATCACTCTCATTGTCACACTTTTCTTTTCCAAATTCCATCCTTATATTACAGTAATGAGATATGGTAATGCACAAAGCCATTACAGAACTAATAATAACCATACTCTGTCATGTTGTGGGCAGCATATTAGTTCTGTTATTTCTAGCTCTGGATCAAGTGTATAAGTTGAACTGGCACAACAATCCTATGGAGAAAGAATGTTTTGCCCTGATATCTGCCATATTTAAAGCTAATTATGTGAATAAATACAACTTCCAAATCTAAAATATGATAATACACACTCAACATGTGTGTTTTGTGGGTTATGATCACATTAATGTACGGGCTTCCATTTTTTACATGAGACATGAAGGATGTGATGAATACATTACCATCCCTTTTGCAATCAATAATAAGCATGCAACACTATTCTGATTGTCAATGAGCAATGGAGACCATATATGCAAAAATACAAAGGACTCTTCAGGTTAGAGCAAAATGTTTTCTATCTGTATTTGATACAGTATTTGGATTATGCTCTACTACCTTTCTGTTTAGATACAAATACATGTGGCGTCCCTCCTGTTGCTGATTGACAGCCTTCTCCCTGTATAGTACATAGGGACAAAGTTGTCAATCAATGGCAGGGGGAGCTGGTCCTTCATGAATACTGTGAACTGAGGAGCATGTGCACACCATGGAGATGATCTCATTGTTTACTGTGATTAAGGCTACTTTCACACTAGCCTTTACTACGGATCCGGCGGGTGAAGGGGCCCGCCAGATCCGTAGTGATAATGCAACCTTGTGGATCTGTAATGAACGGATCCGGTTGTATTATCTTTAACATCTTTTTAACGGATCCGGAATTAACTCAATTGAAAGTCAATGGAATACGGATCCGTTTACTAGTGTGTCACACCAATCGGATCCGTCCCCACTGACTTGCATTGGGGGTCATTACGGATCCGCCTTGGTGCGGATACCCAGTACGGAGAGCAAACCGCAGCATGTTGCGGTTTGCTCTCCGGTCTGAAGACGGAACTGAATGCTTTCAGGAGCATTCCGTTGACTTCAGTTCAGTTTTGTCCCCATTGACAAAGAATGGGGACAAAACTGAAGCGTTTTATTCCAGTATTGAGCCCCTATGACGGAGCTCTATACCGGAATAAAACAATGCTAGTGTGAAAGTAGCCTAAGATGATATACAGTAAGTGGTACTCTAATGAAATCAAGGTCTCTCTCACTACTTTATGCTGCACTCAGATAGGGATAGTATAAACCTGGTAACAGTTTCCCTTCCATGCATGGAGTCCGGTTTACTTAACAACATATGTCCAGCACAGTTTCGAGCTTCCTTCATCCCAGTCTGACTGAAGGAATGAACAGAAGGCCTCTGGCTCCTAGAAGGAACATATTGCTAATACTCTCAGACGCTTGTACAAAATGTGTGGGAAGCTTTCAGATGAATATAAAAACAGTAAGACGCCAGGCTGTGCCATTCAGTCTGTTGCTCCCATAGTAAGCAACTATTAACTCTTTAACTCCTGACAGATTGAAACTATTAATAGAAGCTGTTACAAAGCTGTTACATAGGAGGCACATTTTGTCCTGCAGTTTCTCTTACCGTTCATCTTTTTTAGCATTCCTTCTGACTCTTTGAAAAGCTGATCAGCCTCCATCTTGATATTTGTGACCTTCTGTCCCTGGGCACCAAGACTGGATGCTTGGCCTAAGCGGTTCTTTAATAATGCATATTTTTCCTGCACGGCATCTAGACCCTATACGATACATATTATAGTGTTTATTCCACAGAAATAAAGCAGTAGAGATAATATTAGTTTTGTGAAACTTGACACAGTTCGCATCTAGCTGCATTCAGTACAGCACTCGGCTATTTTTGGCACTCCCATATACACACTTTCTCCATCAGGACAAGGGAATGGGTCCTTGTTCCCAGAATCAGTGGGGCTCCCAACAATCAGACCTTCACCAATCAGTTAGTAATCTGCTACTTTGTGGAGCGAAAATAACTTTCATGCTTGGCAGAACCCATTTAAAAGATTATTATGTTTTTTAACAGATATTGTTGTTTACCTCATGTACATCTTACTATATTTTTCTCTTTGCACTCTCCTTTCTCAGTTTGCACTCTCCTTACCTGTTTTCATGATGTAAACTAAACACTCTGGTTTATTTTCATCCTGTATGTAGCACTTCCCATTCCTGTACCCAACCAAACCCATGATGCACTTCTCCTTTTTCTGTCATAGCTCCAGCACCGCCCCTAACAATGCCCAGCTAGTTTATGGTGCAAATGGAAAACTCTTTTAAGTACTCCCAACTGATTTGGAGCAGTGTATTAGAAAACTGAGTTCCAACCACTATAAAGATATTTTTTAAAAATGTATAAGCAGAGAACGCTGAGTAGGGGTGGTATCCTAGTAAGATGTCCTTAGGTGCATTTCACTGAACTATACAAGTTGGCAAGAGAAAAGACCAGCACTCATTCCTGTATGCTTAAAGGGGTTTTCCAAGATATTTTTACTGATCATCTATCCTAGGTCATCAGCATCTGATCTGTGGGTACCCGACACTCTAAACCCTTGCTGATCAGCTGTTTGAGAAGGCACCGATCCTCCCAGTAGTGTCACTGCCTTCTCCAGCTTTCCCTAGGCCTTGTGACATCACATCTAGAATTCAGATGATAGGTCATCAGTATAAATATCTTGGAAAACTAATCATCTGAACTGGATTGTGTACACTGGCATTAGACATGTGATGGGTTTTAGCTCAACCTGAACCATTTTCATACATCTAAATAGTATTACATTGTATTACCATAGCAACATGAGTAATACATGACATTTTCATTATTTTATTACACAGATGCACTGATGGATTATTTGTCTCTTGAGTTTAACAACTTTATTATTTATTATTCTATGTCTGGTTCAGTTACTTTTATGAGATCTACAGTAAATATCATCATCATTATTATTATACAACATACTGGGGAAGATTTATTAAGACTGATGTAAAGGAAAACTGGCTTAGTTGCCCATAGTAACTAATCAGATTCCACCTTTCATTTTCAGATCTCCTTTGGAAAATGAAAGTTTTCCTTTGAACCAGCATTGATAAATGTCCCCCACTGTGTTTATTGTTCTATTTGATATGCTGCCATGGTAATGTCAAAGACAGACTGGCCATAGACCCTACTAGAAAATTTTCCGGGGGGCCGCCAGAGCTCTTCTCACCACGGCATCCAGTTACATAACAATCTGATGCTCTCAGCATTAATCAATGCCAGGAGCATCAGGTACTTGTGCACCTGGCCACCGGTGCCCTCCTGAATTCAACTGGTCTTTCCCTAGACACTTCTCTAGACACATTCACCACATAAACTGTGGAATGCCCAATGGATCATCTAAGAATAATGAAGTGTATATGTATCCATGCATCAGATTCTGTCAGTACCTGTTGTGCATCCATAGCTTTCCTATGAGCTCCCTCAGCTGCTTGCTGAGCCTGACCAGCCTGTTGTAAACTTTCTGCAGTTCCTTTGCGCAGTTTTTCCACTCGTTGTGTAAAGCCCTGAAGCTGATCATGTACATCTGTCAGCCCCCTTTCTACTGGGCCCAGAACTTGCTCAATCTGTAATGATAATTAATTTTTGTCAATTTGAGGCTTTACATAAAAAAAAACATTTTGCCAAGCAGAATAAAGTATTTTTACTTCTTGGACATTTACATTTATAACCATACACAGAAACATCCACATCAATAGAAGATGATCTCCGGCGCTTGACTTGAAATTAGCATTAAAATCCATCTTGAATCAAATCTGATCCAAATCATATCCATGGAAAACAGGTTTTATAATTATTTCTCAGTGACTCCATGGTTATAATCAATCCTGAAATTTCATCAGTCTCTAAGGTTGTATGTAATGTTATACAAAAAAGTAAATGTGCCCTTTTACTGTGTCTCACCTCTTGCATACGATTCTGGATTTGCTGCAAAGATGTGCTTGATCCTCGGATTTTATCTTCTGCTTCCTGGAGGATTCTCCTTGCTTGCTTAATATTACCTACCACATCATCCACATTTTCTTCAACATTGATTGCTTTGTTCCTAAGGTTTAAGAGTTTAAAGAAAGCCATCATTCAGGATTCTATACTGATTCACACAATTTAAGTAATATGAATCGGAATGTTTTGCTTCATTTGGATGAATCTCTCAAAATGGCAGCCACCATTTTACAGGTCAAAAGACAGAGAAGAAGGCATCTGCCAAGAAAAAGGGATACTTTGTGGACCATGTTTTATTTTTGAAATAAAATTGGACAGGGCAATTTGTTTTTATACATGATGTCTGTCACCACCCACTACCATCCATTTACCCATAGCCATATATGTTGCTGTCATTACTAATGTTCTCCTAGCATTAAAGAGTTGTATAAGAGCAACTTGCTTCTCCCCTGATATCGGCATTCAAGAAAACAAGGATCGCCATGTTAACAGGGTTCATCTATCCACTTTCTTCCATGTGTGGCCATTTGAAGTGGGTTTTATCACGATTACATGCAATGGCACATCTCTACGGACCCCCATAAATCCTCAGATTAAAGGCTTCAGTTCTACTTCTAAATCATAGTTGTTCCCTGTACGGTGAAACTTCCATCCGCCAGTGGTGCTGGAAATGAAGCTGTGTTTTAGATCACTGCACAGTGGATTGGAGCAACAGTGTGCAAGAACATACTCAAGACAACCTTGTGCTCTTTATCTTTTAGATCAGTGGGGGAACTGAGGGCCAGGCCCCCCGACTATATCACAATGACATGTCCGAATAATATGCCATACTATTAAAATATAGAAGTGCCCTTAAAATAGTAAACAAGGGATTAACTAAGATAAAAGTTAACGTAAATGTGTCATAACCCTGTCAAGTTCTCCGGGAACAGTTTGTATGAGAGGGGTCTGATTGTCCCCCAATGTCTGCCAGAGAAAACAAGGGCCATGTGGGACAACTATTATGTGTATTGCCTTCTCAAAGGGATTATCCCACCACTTAAAGTGATGACATATCGGTGGGAAATGTAATAACTACCTAATGTTCAGTTCTCTGCTGGATTACAATGTTATAATGCAATAAACTTCATGGTTTATTTAAACGCATAATTAAACCAGTAGAGAATAGAAGGTCCAATGTAATTCAGATATTTTTTATGGAATTTACATGGGATGTTTGGAATACAGAGATTAGTCTTGTTAATTAATATAACACTATATATTGCTAATTCTGTCCTTCATTGATCTAAATCTATTTTATAGACATTTTATTACATCTAGCGGGACATACCTGGCTTCTTCAGCCTCAGTCTGCAGTTTCTTTGCTTTGGCAATGTCCTGTTTTGTTTGAGACAGCACGGCATCAACATTAGGCAATTTTCCTGCTATGTTCTTTATTTCACTCATTTTCCTCTGAAGGGAAGATGCATCAACAGGTAGCTTGAGTGACAACACATACTCGCTAACCTCTTGGATAGTGGCTGGATCTGTGAAAGGCTCTATGGGCAAACAGAAGCAAAATTACCCTCTCTCTTACATTAATTGATGTAAAATTACTATATAGTCAACAGGGTGAGTCCTTATTCACACATAAGTGTTTGGTTAGTGATTTCCATCAGTGATTGTGGACCAAAACAAGCAGTGGAGCCTCCACGTAGATAAAGTATGGTGGAAAGATTTGCACCTGTTCTGTGTTTTTTTACACACACCTTGTTTTGGCTCACAATCAATGATGGAAATCACTGAGCAAACACTGACTGCCTTACAAGATACATATAATACATACAATGCATTGGAAAAGTGTCCAGAACCTTTCACATTTTTCACCTATTGTTATGTTGTGATTTTTACATATAAACACATATATACAGTCTCATATACACATACAAACACCAACTTACAGTTATGTTGCATCCTTGTGCTAAAAATAAATATACATGAATAAGAAAATACATACAGTTTCATATACACATACAAGCACATAAATACAATGTATTGGGAAAGTCATTAGACTCTCACTTTTTTCACATGTTGTTATCTTACAGTCTTGTGCCAAAATTAGAGATAAGTGAACAGGTTTGTCCTGCTTTCAATATGGCTGATAATGCGAGACTTCATTAGTCTTGCGCATGTGCCGTTACTGTGAGCAGCAACACATGCATTAATATAGTACATAAGAAATCCAAGCCTGGATTTGTGGCGTACTTCAAAATAATTAGCGAATCGGGTTTGGATTCGTAATGTAATACATTAATGCTACTCACAGTAACAACGCATGCGCGAGACTAATGAAGTCTCGTGTTAACAGTGGCTATATTAAAATAGTCTCATCAGAGGCAATATATTTTAATACATGTACAGAGATAGAATTCTCAATACAAATTAGAAACAAATTTGGTTTGTCCCAAGCAGAACGAACCAGTTCGCTCTTCACTAACCAAAAAAAAAAAAAGTTTTCCCCCATTAACCTGCACTCAATATCCCATAATGGGAAATTGCTAATTTATTAAAAATGAAAAACTAAAATTTTGCATGAATAGAAGTATTCAGACCCTTTGTTATGACACTTGTAATTTAGTTCTGGGGACCTCCCATTTCTCTTGACCATCTTTGAAATTGGATTTGGAAAGACAATATATACTGTATATATGTCTATATAATTCTTTCAAGACTTGGCCACCTCACCAAACTAAGTAATCTGGAGGACTTTGGTAAGAGAGGTGACCAAGAACCCAATGGTCACTCTGGCTGAGCTCCAAAGATCCTGTGTGCAGATGGGAAAAACGTTCTGAAGGTCAACCATCACTGCAGCACTCCACTGACATGGGCTTTGTGACAGAGTAGCCATAAAGAATGCTTTCCAGAATAAAATACACATCAAAAAGCCTGCCTTGAGCTCATAAAAAAGCACTTAAAGGACTCAAACTGTAAGAAACAAGATTCTCTGGTCTGATGAAAAAAGCACTTAAACTACCTCTTGAACTACCTCTACTTGAACTACCTCTAAGTGTCATGTCTGGCAGAGACTCGGCACTATTCATCACCTGCCTGATACCATCCCTACAGTGAAGCATGGTGATGGCAGCACCATCATGGTGGTGTTTTTTCAGGGGCTGGGACAGGGAAACCGGTCAGGGTTAAGGCAAACATGAATGGAGCAAATTGCAGGGATATTCTTAATGAAAACCTGATACCGAGTGCTCCTGACCTCAGGCTGGGCCGAAGGTTCATTTTTCAACAATACAATCACACTAAGCAGACAGCCAAGACAACACACGGGGTGGCTTAAAGACAACTTTGTGAATGTCCTTGAGTAATCCAGCCACTAAGTCCCGAGTAAGAGCTCATGCCCACCCACTTAAAGGGGTATTCCCATCTCACAAATGTAGTTTGTATAGTTAGATATAGCCATACTAATATTATTACTAATAGAATGTATTTATATAAAATGTACCGTTTAGAAGATTTCCCTATTTGTATATCCATTGTCCCACACACATCAGTCAGACCGTTGCCCCTGGTTACGGCCACCGCAGCCATGTAGTAGTGGTGGCCGGCTTGCTCCTGTTCAATCCCGCTCTGAGGTAACTGCTGTATTGTGAACGCACATTACATGAGCATGCGGAGACACATCTTAGGGTACTTTCACATCTGCGTTTTGGAAGCTACCAGTCCAAAACGCAGACTTTATAAATGGATCCTGCTCCATAGAGATGAATTGATCTTGGAACAGGATCCGCTTCTCTGCATTTTGGAAGCACAGACAAAAATGCTACAACCCTAAGATGTGTCTCTGCATGCTCATGCAATGTGCGTTCACAATACAGCAGTTACCTCAGAGCGGGTTTGAACAAGAGCAAGCCGGCCACCACTACTACATGGCCACGGTGGCGGTAACCAGGGGCAACGGCCTGACTGATGCGTGTGGGACAATGGATATACAAATAGACAAATCTTCTAAACGGTACATTTTATATAAACACATTCTATTAGTAATAATACTGGTATGGCTATATCTAACTATACAAACTACATTTGTGAGATGGGAATACCCCTTTAAGCGCTGAGTGCCCATCTTGTAGACTGTAAACTTCCATTCCATAATATACGGGCATTGGCTGGGTGCAGACCCTTTGACGTGAATGGGTCCTCAATTCACAACACACGACCGAAGATAAGACTTCACCTATCTTTTGCAGAACGAAGACACTGATTGAAAGCCCACAGAAGCAATACAAAGCACTTCAGTGGGCTTTCCATCTGTGCCTCCGGTCTACAGCATGGGCACTGAGTGCTTACGATCCTGGGCATGAGCTCTAAAGGGTCTGAATATTTATGTCAATGCAATATTTTAGTATGACAGAGGTTGAACCTCCCCTATCCTGAGGACAACCTCTTTAATATCTCCCATACACATTCAGCTAACATCAGGAGCTGGAATTTTTCTGCAAAAAAGCAAAATCAAATCCAGGTGAAAAGAATGCCATTAAAACATAAAAGTTCAGAAAAACGCCAGCTAAAACCAATAGGTGGAAGCACATTAATGCTAGTGTTGGAGCAACCTGCTGTTTTGTTCTATTACCATAGCCCTGTGTGAACCTGGCCATAAGAAGAGGATGGGTTGGTTGCACCCCTCTTTGTCGGGGTACGTTTTTTGACAGAACTTAAAATGACCCTTTGGTTGTAGTATGTACTTTTATAAAATGTGACGGTCTGTATTCAAGAATTGATGTTGCCATCAGAGAAAATATATGTCCTATTTTTTGCAAGTATTCTCTACATGTATTTAAGTTCAATATGTATGAACAGATGACAGCATTGCAGGCTCCAAATCTTGCTCCAAACCATTTATTACAGCTGGTACATCCACCAAAAAAGATTGTGATGTTTCAGCGGAAAAAAATGCCTTTATCAAGCATGCTTAAAGACTTTTTTTTCACCAAAACGTCTCAATCTTTTTTTTTGTGGTGGATCACCTGCTGTAATAATAAAATTTGTGACAAGTTTTGGAGCCTGCAATGCTGTGATATGTTCATACATTTTGAATTATCTGGATGGTTTTTTAGGTGGTCACAGGCACAGTGGGTGGAAGTCCAGGTTTGCTGATCCCTCCTTTGTCTGCTAGTGTATTTAGATACAGAATCTATTCTGATATGCCCTTGTACTGAAATCCCCCTCTGCCACAGTGTCCTGTAGGATCACAGTGTACTGTATAAGCTGTCAGTGGTGTAGTTTTTAAAGCCTTTCTGAAGCTCTAATGACCTAATACCTAATACCTGGCACAACTCTGATCTCTCCCTGTCATATTATCTGAAATCCAAAGCAGGTAAATCTGACTGGCTCCAGTGACAACCAAAACAAGCAGTCTGCCGACTTCAAACAGGTCCATCAATGCAATCCCAGAGGTTTAATTTTCATAGACCTTCAGCTAGGCAAGAAAGACTAGCAAGGAGGCGACTATATCACTAAGATGTCCAGAGCCAAGTCCAGAATCATTTACAGTTTTGACACCATTATTCCTAAAAGTCTTAATGTTGAAGCAGAGTTGTATAGTTTTCTCTGAATTTAGTGTTAGGATGATAGGGCACGTCCCATGTTGTATTCCTGTCAGGCTGTCTACCAGCACAGGAATGCGCCTGTGAGGCCCCTCACATTACCATATATCTGGCTAAGAGACAGGTTTGGTTTGTTTTATTGCATGGTATAGTATATTAGGTATTGACATGTTTAAAGGGGTTCTCCAAGTTATATTTATTGATGACCTATCCTCAGGATAGGTCATCAATATCAGATCAGCAGGGGTCCGACACCCGGCACCCCCGCCGATCAGCTGTTTACACTCTAGCCGTAACATGGGTAGCGGTGAGCAGGTGTAATGTATGAGAACGAGCCTTCCCATTGAAATGAATGGGGCGGTTAGGTGTAATTACACCTGCTCACCGCTAACCATGTTACGGCTAGCGTGTAAACAATGAAGAGGAGGCAGCGCTGGTACGGTGCGCGCCTCCTCTTTAAACAGATGATCGGCGGGGGAGCCGGGTGTCGGACCCCTTCTAATCTGATATTGATGACTTATCCTGAGGATAGGTCATCAATAAATATAACTTGGAGAACCCTTTCAGCAGCCCTGAAGGTACAAGGGGCAGAGTCAGTGCACTCGACAAACTTCTCTTCATAGGGACAGCCATCTATATTTACATTACATGTCAGACTTGATCATGAGAGCTGGTATGTAGTTTAGACAATTCCATAAGACACAGGGGCCCTCTGATCATGTAGTTGTCCTTTGAAATCAAGCATAACTGCCAGGTTGTCAAGTTTTCTTTGGAATATATTGAATTCGAATGGGAAGCCTGAAATTCATCTTATCCAGAAGATGTCAGAAAGAACACAGCAGTTCTTGTATGAAAACTGCTATGCTAACCCAATTTTGTTTATAGTGTGACCAACCAAATGTGGAAACGACTGCAGTATGGCTTCCAGATCTGGTCCTATAAGGGCACTAACATGTGCTGGGAGATCACTGCACATAGCTTGCAGCTTTATAAAACATTATGTTGTCTAAAAATCAGATTGTAATAATTAATTGACACTTTATCATATCAAGAAAAATAAAGGTCTCAGCATTAATAGTGTACAGTAGACTCTTTTAGCCATATCCCTTTATAATCTGGCAGTTTGGGGTAAAGAGCCTGAGCTGAAAAGATGTGGATTGTCATAGCCCTACATTTAGAGTATGTTCAAACTCACTAAAAAAGATCAGCAGGATTTGAGTAAAAAAAAAAAAAAGATGTCTTAAAAAATATAACGATCTGCATTATGTGCTGTACTAAACCGGAAGGAGCACTGTGGGTGACATTTATCAAGAACTGTGTTTTCTTTGCCAGCCTTGATTCCTCTTGTGCTTGACCATATTTATGCAGAGGTGCACAGCTCTCAGATTTGGGGCATCCTCCCGCTGGCCATGCGACAGTTTAAAATCGACAGCAGCATTCTAGCTGGCGTAAATTTCTGTCTTTCTTAACCCAAGAAAATAATGTGAATAAAGATGTATTTACCCTCACCCTCATCACATCCCGTTTTCTTGCCACTTCTGAAAAGGTGGCACGAAGTGGGAAAAGTCACATAAAAGAGGCAAATATAGCATAGCAAATGTGCCTCTATGAATTTAATGTAAGTCACTCCAAAGGAACAAGAGCACTTGTAGCACTTGCGTTTGATACTGGAGAGACATGGTGTAGCTCAGGAAGGTAATCCCACAGAGGTTGTTCCGTTATTAATATCATAAGCTGACATTGTAAGTCAGCAGCTTGGCTTATTGCTCAGACATGTAGTCTGATTAAGCAGTCTGCACAGGTAACACCTGAATGTAAAGCACGTGTCCAAGGTCTAGACATATTGGGGCACATTTACTAAAGAGTTTGCGCCTGTTTTTAGTCTAAAAATTTTTGTTTTGGACAGTCTTATTTTATGAGTTGCATTTACTACTCAAATAGCTCCTGTTTTGGAGGCTTTGGAGACGCAGTCATCTAATTAGATTTTTTAGACTAATACAGAAGTTTTCTAACTTTTGCAGCTTTTTTCCAATCTATTTATGTAGGTGTGCCTTTTTTGTGCCTGAATTAGTCAAAAGGCTATTTTCTTTCCGTGTCTGTTCCGTTTTTTTGCGGACCGTATGCGGAACCATTCATTTCAATGGGTCCGCAAAAAAAATGGAAGGTACTCCGTGTGCATTCCATTTCTGTATGTCCGTATTTCCATTCCACAAAAAAAATAGAACATGTTCTATTCTTGTCCGTTTTGCTGACAAGGATAGGCATTTTTACAATGGATCCACACAAAAAAATGGAAAAACGGATGCCATACGGAACGGCATCGTTTTGTTTTTTTTGCGGATCTGCAATTTGCGGACTGCAAAACAAATACGGTTGTGTGAATGAAGCCTAACTTTTACTCCACTCCAGGGCTGGGGTACTTTTCTTCTTTTGTTTTAAGTTGTGAAGTGCGACTTTTCTGAATTAAAAGTTGCACTTTCCTGGAGACATGCAACTTTTCTCCGCAGAGATGCGACTTTTTTCATGCGTAAATAAATTAGACCAGTCTAAAAAAAATAATGAAATACTCCTGTTTAATTTTACACCTAAAAACAGGCGAGCTTGACAAATGTGCCCCAATGTATGTCGTTTCACAGGTATAACCTGATCTGCTCTTTATTCTGACAGAGGGTAATAAAACATTTTCTAGATACTACACTATCCACAGACATCTGTACCAGTAAAATACAAAATATAGCAGAGGGATACCTCGCTTACCTGTTAAGAAGTCTCTAACTTGCTTTATAAACTGTCTGGTGCTCCCAATATCTTGTTCCATGCGAGTCCTGGTCCTGGTCACTTGTTCTGACAGCTGTTGGGCACTATCCTTGATTTGGTTGGATGTTTTTTCAGCTTCCTGTATCTATTAAGCAGACATTGAACAGGTCAAGTGAGTTTTTCATCTGTATACATTGCATGCTCCGATGCTTTCCCTTGTCCTGCGCGAAAGGGCTTTTTCTGCAGATCCGGTGATTTGCCGAGCCTCTGCTAGGTGTAGGCTTCCACCTAGCAGTGTTGCCGATTATGTCACCGGCACTTATAGGCAGCGCTAAAGCCCACCCATTAGTGCCGGTAACGTAATCGGGAACACTTCTAGGTGGAAGCCTCCGACTAGCAGTGTAAACATCTCAGAGGGTCTGTCTGGGTGAAGAAGACGATATGTCCGGATTCAGCTCTGAACCCGGACAACTCCTTTAAGAAAATTGCTTTAATGCAGCCCCAGGGTCCATAGACGTCATTGACTTCTATGGGAGAGTTTTCTAGGCATGACCTGTGCAGAGATGATTGTCAAAGCTTATCTATTCTTTCCTTGTACAATCACCTATTGTGAATGGTAGATCTTGTCTTTTCTGTCATTCTAATACAGACTGTAATGATATCACCTCTGTCTATAGATAAGCAGAGGACTGCAGACCAAGGAGTGGAACCTGTTATTAAGGCCTCTTTCACACTAGCGTCAGCACGGATCCAGCAGGTGAAGGGTGCCGCCGGATCTGTGAGGCCGCAGGTACATGTGTGGGACCGGAACCGCGCTCCGGCCCCACACATGTCACACAGTACATACACACAGACACACACACATACATACTTACATGCTCCCGGCAGCTCCACGCAGCACAGTACAGGAGGAGGACGGCGCGCACATAGGACGATTCCCCACAGTGCCATCTGCTGGGCGCTGTGGGGAATCGTCCTATGTGCGCGCTGTCCTGCTCCTCCTGCGCTGTGGAGACCTGCCGGGAGCATGTAAGTATGTATGTGTATTTGTATGTGTATATGTCTGTGTATGTTTATGTGTATGTCTGTATGTGTGTATGTCTGTATGTGTGCAGGTGACGGATCCGTCATGAACTCCATTGAAAATCAATGGAGGACGGATCCGTTTACCATTGTGTCACACCAAACGGATCCGTCCCCATTGACTTTCATTGGGGTCATGACGGATCCGTCTTGGTGCGGATGCCTGGAGCGGAGAGCAAACCGCAGCATGCTGCGGTTTGCTCTCCGGTCTGAAGACGGAACGGAATGCTTTTAGGAGCATTCCGTTGTCTTCAGTTCAGTTTTGCCCCCATTGACAATGAATAGGGACAAAACTGAAGCGTTTTATTCCGGTATTGAGCCCCTATGACAGAACTCAATACCGGAATTAAAAAATGCTAGTTTGAAAGTAGCCTAAGCTTAGTTACCAGTGGGAAAACTGCAGGATTTTATGTTTTTTGCTTAAATATAGTTTTTTGCTTAAATATAGTTAAGCAAAATTTTCTGATGACACATTTCCTTTAAGTTCAATGGGATGAGCCCTGTTACCAGGCATAGCCACCCACATAAGCAAGTCACTGTGTCTGATGGAACAATGAAGTGGACACCTTACTTGCAATGAAGTGGACACCTTACTTAGGATGCTAATTGTGAGGGACCCCTACTAATCAAACAGGGATGGCCTATACTAAAGGCCCTTTTACACGGGCCGATGTGTCTCTCTGCCCGAGCGCCGATCAGCGATATCGGCGCTCGGGCAGGGAGCCTTTACACGGCCCGATGAATCGAGCGCCGGGCCACACGAGTGATCGCTGTATCGCTCGTGCGTCTCGGAAGCTCCATACTGTCAGGCGCACATCGCCTGTTTACACAGGCCGATGTGCGCCCGACAGATTGGATCTTTTGTAGAAACCAAAAGATCCAATCAGCCGACGAACGAGCGTTTTGCTTGTTCGTCGGCTGATTAGGGCCACTTTTACACGGGCCGATTATCGGCACTAGCGTTTCCTAGGAACTATTTTTTCGGCCGATAATCGGCCCGTGTAAAAGGACCTTAAGGCTAGACCAGCATTACTAATGTCCTAAAGCAGTGTTCCTCAACTCCAGTCCTCAGGGCCCACCTAACGGTCAGGTTTTCAGGATTTCCTTAGTATTTAGCAGGTGATATAATTAGTTTCAATGTATCAGGATTTAAACAGCGATTTATTATTTTTCTATAACTGATACTTACCCTGTGCTCCATCTGCACCTTTGGATTTTTTATATATTATTGTACATCATAATCCAGCCTTTATTCCTATCCGAATCGGTTTCTGGCCACCTGGTCCTATGGTTCTATTAATACCAGGATATATTGTAGTATCTATATATTTCCCGGTTTAATTCTAGGTATTATAGGTATTTTTTTCAACTTTAGGTTTCCTATGGCCTATCTCTTTTGCTTGCGTGTCTTCCCGGATCACGTGACCGCAACTTGCGATCACGTGACCGCGGACTTTGACACGCACAAGCTGGCGTGCGTTCCACAGGGCGGATGTGTGACTCATCACTTCCGGTCAGCGCTTTATTTATTGCCGGTTCCCACATGTGGTAAGTACAGCCGCATCTACCACCCACTAATCTCCTCTTATGCTGCACTTATTTATACTCGGCTGACTATCCTTTTGGCCCTGCATCTGTGTCACGTAAGAGGTCCTACGACCAACCCATTTGTACTCATTGATATCTTTATCTACCTCCGAATTGGGGACAATTGTATATACTTTGCATACTTGGTACTGTATGTCTGGCTGGTCTGTGGTGGCTCTGTGGGCATTACATCAATATCTGCCCTACAGATTGTGGCAACTTATCTACTGGCCACATTTTTATTGTTGTTGTTTTTTGGTAATCATCAGTGCTGTCAATTTCGTTTCATGCATCATAACTCCCCACTTTGTATTTCTAATTTCTTCCTATGAGGAATTGCTTTACATTATCAAACTCCTGATGAACCTCCTTGAGGGGAAACGCGTTGGGTTCCTTTTCACTCTTACTTAATAGGGAGATTTCAGGGAGAGATAGTTTAGGCACGAGACCAGGGGGTCCCCACCATTAGGAGACTCCCCTGGGTAAGGGTTAATCTCAGGTGATTAATAGGGACGTTTCTTCTGTCCCTCCTTTTCCCCTCCCACTCCTGCCACTACTTTATACTCTATCTCTCCCTTATTACCGTACTTGTATATCAGATTTGTGAGACTTGCTGACTTTCTGTCAGCCTATATGTTATTGTGTACTGGTTGTACACTCTGTATATATGTTTATTTTTTGATTATCACTTTTTTAGCTACTCATTAAAAGCTAAGTTTTATATCCAGCATTTCTGTGACTTCTTGAATTTTTGGCTGGTATCTTCATCAGGATATTTTTTCCATACTGTGATATGTATCAGGATTTACCACAGGTATTCATTCTGTGGGATATTCTCAAATCATGAGTTGGGGAACACTGTCCTAAAGAACCTCTTTGAAAATCTACCTGTTTTTAACCAGCATTCACGCCCCAAAATGAGGAACCAACCTTATTTAGTAGAAACTTATATATTGAATATTTGCCACTGAGTAAAGTAATAAATGGAGCTCTATGGTATAAATATGTTTCCTTTAGTTTTAGGAAAACCAGATCAAGCTTAGGGTGCTAGGTGATATTGAGTTTATACAGGGATGCCATTTACTTTAAATCCAGACAAGTTGGAGACACTGAGGCTGGTACCATTAAATATGTAGTTGGTGAGCAGAAAAATCACCTCAATTATCCTCCTCATTATTATTATAATGCCATATTACAATGAGTGTATGAGCACGCAATGTTATTTACCATCTGTGTGTTCTTCAGCAGTTGGCTATTCAGGTCCTGGAGCTCTTTGGCAGTTTTCTCTGTAGTCCTTAGTGCATTCATGGACAAAGGGAATGCTCCTCTGCAATTGGATCCAACTTGGCACAAGGTAATATTGTTCCTCTGACACACAGTGCCAAGGCAGTTCTCTGGTGTGCATGATTCTGTTCTCATACCCTCACAAATCTGCATAAAATTTGTAAATGAGTCAGTGTCATGAAAGTATTGCATCTTAAATAACATTTTCTTTCCAGTAGCCTTCTCCTTGCACCATCAGCACATACAGGCCAACATTTACTAATGTCATTGGTGCAATAGATAGCCTTTTTTGGTCAGTTTGGCATATCTAGACAAATCCAACATCTAGTTCACCAAAGTGGTGTGGCTTAGAGGGAAAAGGGCATGGTCTAAGATGCAACAATTTACACCAAAATTTTGGCACACAATTCAGTCTCAAAGTAAGCCAAACAATAGGTAGTATGAAGTTAAAAAAAATCTTAAGTCATGTCCCAAATTTATAACCCAACCTAAGACACAGTGCTAAATTTTATACAGGGTTAGAAAATATGTCCCATCAGTGGCGTAACTAGAAATGACTGGTAGTAACTTTTTGAACAGGGGCCTCCCCAGCAACTTCTTTTCAACCTTCACTCCTGTGGCTAGACAGAGGAGGCCCAGCAGCCAGCCGTTTCCTACAGTGTCTCTGTACATATTGTCTTTGTATAATACTGTTGAGGGGGCGCTGACAAAACCGTTCTGAGTTGGGGCCCCAAAGCAGCTACTTCAGACATGTATAACCAATGATAAAGATTCAGAACAACAAATTAATAGTACAACTATAATAATATTAAATGTCTAGCCTTTACAAGTTTTAGCAGATAATCGTGTACTGTAGCAGTCACAATACTAGAAATGTGCATGTAATGTGTGCGTAAATAGGAATAACAGCGCCATGTTATATAAAAGTTGTAAACCAAAAAAAAGCTAGCAAAAAAAATCCTACAATTAAATCCTCATGCACATATACAACAGAAAAAAGTTTTGACATAGCAAAAAAAGCCTATGGCCAAACATTAGATAAAAAACACCGATAAAAAATGCCAGACCGCTACCAATATTTCAAAAAATATACCACAAATATTTTATTGATTAATTATAAATATTTGTGGTATATTTTTTGAAATATTGGTAGCGGTCTGGCATTTTTTATCTGTGTTTTTTATATAAAATTTGCAATTACCCTGTTGATGGTTGGAGTAAGATTTGGGTAGGAGAGCTCATCTTTTAATGTCTCCAGGTCAAACACTGCTTCTTTGGTCTTCACTTCAAGGCCATTTACCCCTCTTCTACTTTCCCTTGATTGGGATATAGTTGTCTGGGCCATAGCCACCCTCTCGGCTGCTTCTAGTGATGACTGGTAGGCTGCATTAACGGTACTGAATATACCTAGAAATAAAATACATATATTTCAGATGTAATGTATCTCACATTGTCAGAAAGGTTTGGCTTTGGCTATAATTTGTGGGTTCAGAAATCAGTACACCAAGGGCATTAGCCTACCTAAGGCATCAGTAGCGATGCTGTTAGCATGTTGGGTCACTTTCCTCTGGTAAAGTTCGTTAACATTGGTAAAATCCAACCTCAAGGAATTCATGTCAGCAGAAAGGGAACCAAATCCATCCACCCACTGCTGGTCCGGATTAAGTTGCCCCATGTCTCCCCTGTAAAATTCAAGAAAGAATTTGGAAACTGTACTAAATGGCAATTATTTGCTACCAACATAATAATATAATTACTAGGAAACTGATACTTAGGGGCTGTCCAAGACAAACGGAAGAACACAGAAGAGCCACCATGGAACTTGGTTAAAAAAAAGTCACCTTTCTTCTCAGAGACATATTATGCTTCAAAATTCGACCCGCCAAGTGCACCCATGTATGCAAGATATACAAAACTCAACTGTGTTCCAGGGAAACTAGCATTCAAATGAACTGACATTTGCAACAATTGCTGTCTCTTTTGTGTTACCACCTGGGCTAGTCACTTAGCAGCACTAAGGTCTCAAAGAAAACAGATTTACCATGGCAATTCATGCAACCTCCAAGATGTATAAAGCCATAACATGGCACTAATAGATTTCTACAGTGCGCTCATATTTCCACATGAATTCAACATCAGATGTATTATGGAGGTATTCCCCTAGATAAGCACTGCTTACAATTGCACACCAAGTGCCTACAGCTCTATAGGTAACTATTGGAGCTCTGGGTAGTGAATTTCTCCAAACAACAGAGATCAGACCCTTTCTACATCACCATGTCTATATGATGTACTTTTATGTATGTCCACTCTATATTAAAGTGTGGTCCAGAGGGATTATATTTGTTATATATGGCTGAGAGCGGGTTAAAAAAGAAGCAATACTCACTCTCTCTGATCTCCCACCTTTTCTGTTCTGATGCTTAACAGTCCTCGCTGGTCACCATTTCCTGGTACCAGAGGAGATAGCAGGAGATGCCTGCTCAGCCAATCACTGGCCGCAGCGATGAACTGTTTCAGCCACTGATTGGCTGGGCAGGCATCTCCAGTCATTACCTGTATGTTGAGATGAGACCAGGAAGTGGAGAGAAGCAGGGGACTGGTAAGTGCCCAAAAAAGCAGTAGTGGGGGATTGGTGGGGACTGTAATACATAACCACTGCGAGCCATATAAAAAAATATGTAATTCTGCTGAACAACCCCTTTAATTATAAACTGGACACAGAAATAGCACTACCATGCATTACTTAACATTTCAACATAACTAATACTTACCTCATTTTTGTCAGATGATTCTCCATGCGCAAAAGCTCACTGTTTGAGATACCTGATCCGCCAGACAGCCTCTGGATACGCTGAAGTTCAGCCTCAACACTAGCGACCCGAGGTCCAAAGTCCACATCAAACATGGATACTTGTCCAGCAGTAGTGTTGCGAAAAGTTTGCATTTGTGTGTTTAAACCTCTAAGTTCATAATCATAAAACTGGAAGCAGGAATGGCAGGGCCTGCAGTTTGGGAATGTATCAGTGTAGCCTCTTTGGCAGGAATCACACCGTTCTCCCACAAATCCTGGTCGGCACAAGCATTTCCCAGTTGCCTTATCACAACCATTTTCAAGTGTTCCTTGGAAGTTACAGTTGCATTCTGCATTTAAACAAGATGAAAATAAAGCATGAAATCCACAGGCTGTATCACGCACCGCCAATGAAACCCATGAGGAAATTTCTGTTGGCAGTGTAGGCATTTCTGCTTGGCACAGAATTCACAAGCACTATTTAGCCAAGTGATGAGATATATCTACTGTATATGAGGCAATGACTAAAGGCCCCCTTTACACAGGCCAATTTTACAGGTGATTGTCTCGCAAGAACCTGCTAATCAGTGGAGGTGACCGCCGCATTTAAATGCTTTGATCTCCTCCACAGTATGGGGAGGAGTGATCACTAAAGCCATCACTCGTCCCCATACAGACTCGTTGTTTGTCGACAGCAGATGCCGTTCACACAGCACAATCTGCTGCCAGCAAACAACATTTTCTGTGACTGCATGAATGAAGTGATTACCCAATGAATGAGTGTTTTGCTCATTCATTGGGTAATTGGTGGCACCAACCTATGAACGCTCGTTAATGATCATCTGACCAAGAATTGGCCCGTGTAAAGGGCCCTTAAGGGATATTTTACAATTATCAGTTACAAATGTCAGTACAAATTCTCTTTATCCTTAATTGCCCTCTGAAAAAGTGGCAACAATCACCAGATGAACAAAAAAAGTTTGTTCATTGGATAATTGCACTTAAAACTGCGTAAACAGGAATGTACTGCTGAGAAAAAAAATCTGTATGTAGCTATCGCTCATCCCCATATCAGAGAGGATGATTGATATATATGAAAGCAGATGAACTAGTGGGCAATGATCGGGAATGAATGGTTAGCTCCCAACCATTGCCCTGTGCCCATGTACAATAATGGGCCCTAATATCCAATATACCGAGCACTATATATTGTTTTACCCTTTCTTTCATGTTTCACAGCAGAGAATAAAAATTATGCTTTGATGATCTTCTTCATTTCCATATATTATTAATTCAGAAAGAGTCATCCTTAAACTGAACTTTTAGGCTTCATTCACACGTCCGTATTTGTGCACATTCTGGAAAACGGTCAGTTTTTTGCAGATCCGTTGTTCCCAAAAAACTCTGTTTTTCCAGAACATCCGTTCCGTTTTTCCGTAAAAAACGGAAAGGATGTATCCATATGTCATCCGTTTTTTGCGGATCCGCAAAAAACGGAAGGATGAATAACATCTGTACCTTTTCTTTTTTTTTCTCCCCTCCTGGAACGGAATCCGCAAATACGGATGACATGCGGATGCCTTTCGCATGACTTCCACATTTTTTGCGGATCCATAGACTTTCATTGTGCTAGGGACCGCAATTAGGGAGAAAAGTAGGACAGGAGGATTTCTTTATGCGGACAATCGGAACGGACACACGGATGCGGACACCACACGGTGTACTGTCCGCATTTTTTCGGGACCCATTGAAATAAATCGATCCGCATCCTATCCGCATAATTGCCCGCAATTGCGGAAACGGATGCGGAAAGGAATCGGACACATTATACGGACGTGTGAATGAGGCCTTATGCTGTTGCATAAGGGGTTTCTCATTACATCAAGTAAGTGCGAGCACAAACCTCGGCATCCAGACCGCAGGGTTCCATACATCCTTTCTGGGCACTCAGTGCAGAGTTGGCCGCCAAAGCCCTGTCTGCATAGACATTGTCCAGTGACCTATATGGCACAAGATAAGACTAGTTATTAGATACACAGACTCTGATAGAAGTACTCTTCTACGTCATTGCGTTTATGATTAATATCATTTATATAATGGTGATCTCTGGAAATATCACTTTACACCAGGGATGACTAACCTGCGGCCCTCCAGCTGTTCCAAAACTACCAACTCCCAGCAATTCCTAGACAGCCAACTGCATATCAACCTGCAGCAGGGCATGGTGGTTGTTTTTCAGTTTAACAACCAGCTGGGAGGGCCGCAGGTTGAGCATCCCTGCTTTACACAATAACCTGTGTAACAGGCAGACAGCCTGGTGAACTATATACTATCCTCAAGAGGACGTTCCACCATGCATTCATGCGCAGGCGTTGAGCATCCCTGCTTTACACATTACCTGTGTAACAGGCAGACAGCCTGTGAACTATATATTCCTCAAGAGACTCCACCATGATTTCAATGTCTCAAATACAGAATAAGCAGGGATACTGTTGGCCACTGGCATTGTCTAGAGGCAAGTTACCCGACATACTGCATGTTTGAAGGCACAAAAATACAGTATTACTTAAAGGGTTATGTCACAAAACATTCTACATTTTTCAAACCAGCATCTGGATCTGAATACTTTTGTGATTGCATGTAATTAAAGATTTAGTATAGCCACTGAGTTATTCAATAAAATGTATCTGTATAGCGCCACCTGCTGTTTGTTCTTCTCCATCTCACTGAGCTGGTCGAATCTTCAACTGCCACCAACCATATGTTGTGTTACAAGCTGTGGTAGTTAAAGGGAGAGAACTGCAGCAGAAAGGGCATGCTCCCTGAGCTGCCAGGCTGAAGATAATCTAGCAGAGCTATTGCAGCAGTGAATGTGGAGCAGTACAGGACCGGTTCTAGGACTGTTAGAAAGAGATTGTCAAGTACTATATGATGTCTGATTTTCATTTTTACATTAATCATGGCATAGCCCCTAAACATCGAGTATATAGAAGTATAATAAATTGGTGTAATTATGCTAGTTTTTCGTAATGTACATTGAAAAATATGGCTTTGAGATTGAGTGAAAATTTTTGAAACCCTTCTGTCGGTTTTTTCCACTCAAGGGACTGATTAATAAAAAGTGGATAGTGCCACTCATATAGTGGCAGAAGTCTATGGTAGGTCTAACTTGACCATATTCATTGAGAGGGAGTGCTCACTATTTATGAATGTGCCATCTGCATGGGGCCAGTATTGAAACAAATCCCCAAATATGTTTAACGTTTTGGCACAGTTTTAATGTATTTCCTTCATGTAAGCTATTGAGACATCGCAAGTGTATTGTAGTCAGGTAAATGGCAGTCAAAGTGGGTCCTAGGAAACATGAGATGACATCGCTAATGTGTTAGGCAAGCTACTGTGACATCACAGGTGGGTTACAGTCAGTTAGGGTGCATTCACACGACCGTAGTTTTGGGTCCGCATCCGTTACGCAATTTTGCGGAACAGGTGCGGACCCATTCATTTCAATGGGGCCGCAAAAGATGCGGACAGCACACCGTGTGCTGTCCGCATCCGTTGTTCCGTTCCGCGGTGCTGCAAAAAATATAGAGCATGTC
The DNA here is from genome assembly GCA_900303285.1 of Rhinella marina. Lineage (NCBI taxonomy): Eukaryota > Metazoa > Chordata > Amphibia > Anura > Bufonidae > Rhinella > Rhinella marina. The sequence goes on from ONZH01016224.1 coordinate 113,180, forward strand.
CTATTCTTGTCCGCAAGCACGGACAAGAATAGGCATTCTCTATATAGCGCTAGCCATGTGCAGTCCGCAAATTGCGGAACGCACACGGCCGCTATCCGTGTTTTGCGGATCCGCAATTTGCGGACCGCAAAACACTTACGGTCGTGTGAATGCACCCTTAAGCTGAGGGTTTGGCATACCATTTGTCAAAGTAACAGATGGCAATCAAGAGGCTGATATACTGTTCTTGCACAGGGGCCCTCAGCAGGGTAGACAACCAGAATTTTTCTTTTTTGTGGACAACATATACCAAAACCACAGACAGCCAACATTTTTACGGAAAAATTGGAAAACCATAATTAATTTTTTTTCGGACTGTCCAGAAATTTCTGGACAATTGGCAACTATGGTCCTCTATTGTTGGTGTCTGCTGATGATGATTTTTGAGTCTTGGGTACAGAAGACATGTTAACTAATAGCATGAAATTTACTTATGATCCTAGGATTCCAGCCTAGGCTACAAACTCTATACTGCTAGACATGTACATACAGTACATATAGTGTATTTACATGCTAGTTCTTTAGTCTACAGATATATACTTTATGTTCTTAGTTAATCAATTCTAATTTGTTACATAACCCCGACTGTCTCATTATTTCATTTTCTATATGCCAAGGGTACTTAAGAGAGCTTTCTCTTTGATCCAAGTGGTCACATGTGAGAAGCACTGCAGGACACTACAATATCTATTGCCTTGTTCTTTTACACCCATAGTAGCAGAGTGTTCATCAGCACATCTGATATACAACTGCTTCAGTACTTTTCAGTATACACTGAACAGCCACTTTATTAGAGACACTGGTTATTCAGTATTTGGGTTTTCTGTGGCTCAGTTTCAATATGCTTCAATTTCAATCAGTTTCAATGCTGCCCTCCGCTTAGACTGTTTATTAGATTGCTCGTATTCTGCCTGCCCTAAGTATGGTTTTGCCTGAATCTCTGGTGCTCCACATAGGTGTCTCTGGCCCCCCCGGTGTGCCACTGTCAACCATATGGGGACTACTCCAGGAGGAAGTGGCCTGTGGCTCTCCTGCAGTAAAGCCCAGATCCCTGTATGGGGTTAAACAGTGAAAACCAGTGGACTTCCAGGATAACACCCTTAAAGGGAACCTGTCACCTCCTTTTCTGAAAATGAGCTGTTAACAGTACCTTAAAGTAGAGCCGAGTGTGATCCTAATGCTGTTGTTGAAACTGAGAACTGCCGGATGAAAACGCTGAAAACTGAACTTTTAATCTTGCTGCGCGGGCTTTCCGGTGTGGGCTTGAAGTCAAGGGGGGCAGCGGCCTCCTTGCTTCAAGTCAAGAAAGCCACTCCCCACTTGCGCTTGACTGACAGTTAGCCCGGGTGCCGGGGATCGCAGAAATCTCGCGCATACGCGTTGCGCAACTGAGTACTGCGCGATCCCGGCACCCGGGCTAACTGTCAGTCAAGCGCAAGTGGGGAGTGGCTTTCTTGACTTGAAGCAAGGAGGCCGCTGCCCCCTTGACTTCAAGCCCACACCGGAAAGCCCGCGCAGCAAGATTAAAAGTTCAGTTTTCAGCGTTTTCATCCGGCAGTTCTGTTTCAACAACAGCATTAGGATCACACTCGGCTCTACTTTAAGGTACTGTTAACAGCTCATTTTCAGAAAAGGAGGTGACAGGTTCACTTTAAAATTAGCCCAAAGTCAGACCTGCTAGTTGACACAGGTTCCATACCCACTGCCATAACAACAATATACCATGCCACTTGGCTGTACAGCCATGAATTAGTTCCTGGAACATAGTAATGAGTTTCCCTTGCTTCACTGAACTTCACAGTCCCCAGATCTTAATCCTATAGGTTTTTATAAAGTTTCAAAGCAAATGTGCAATAATCTTTTCTTGATATTTGAGTATATCCTGTAGAGAGAACACTGAAGAGAACTAAATAATCTTTGCAGTACTAAAGAAATGAAGTTGACAAGTGCTCTAAAACATTAGGCAATTGCATTAATTAACAATTAATAAATTACCATCAGGGAAGCCAATAAACAAATGACTTACTATTCTATGACAGTCTACAGCAGTGGTGGTCAATACTAGATCACAATCTACAGTCGACTTCAAAAGAAGGTCTAAAAGAACTTTATGTTTGGCCACCACTGAAGATGAAAGCTTCTAAACAGAGGTGGGAGAATGGTCTCCCCACTGATTTCTGTTTCACTGTGCCTGTATTGAGGGCCTATGAGGCACAATCAGCAGTATTAGCTTGTGCCATTTGCACAATCTCAAAGGGTGCTGCCAGAATTATTTTTAGTCACACATGTTCACATTCATAACTACTTGTGTCTTAAAACATAACTACAGAAAGTGCAGTGTTTGAGCATCTACAATTTCCTTTATCATTTTCTATGGGCCAGCATATACCCTCTAGCCATGGTGTTTTGTGCTATAGATTATATATTTTTTTTATTTTAGTGTGAAGCCATCCTAACAGAGCAGGGCAGAAGAAGGCATATTCTCATTATTCCAATTAAGCTCAAAAGTACTAGCTGATTGACTGCACTACACTAAATATAGATCCCAACAGCCATCTCCAGTAGGCTTCTGATAGGCAGACTATGGCCAACAATTTAATAATATTTTAATTTCCCATGTTCTAATATTTGGAGACAGCTAGTGAATTTTGCATATTTTTGTACCCCGTATCAGCCCGTGTAACATATTAACACATTTTATGATAGCTCTCACCTGATTACATTGGAGACTGTAAGAATTCCTAACATTGCAGCCACACATCTGACATCCCCTCCCACTGGCAATATTCCAGTGGTGTGTGGTGCACTGGTCACAGCGCCGACCTGTGACATTTGGAAGACATCGACATTGTCCTGTTTCACTGTCACATGGCTGGTCTCTCTCACTACCTTCAGGGTTACAGTCACACTCTGTAACAAGAAATAGAGGCAGATTATCACATGTATTGATTTCCAGTAAACCCAAACCATATGAAAGTTAACTAACTATAACTTTATATAGGTGTACGTGTCTGAAATATGAAATTTAGATTTTAATGAGTAAAAGGATTGGAATATTTTGCCATTATTATAGAATGTCTTTCCACAAATATGTCAATGAAAGCAAAAATATGGATTTATATTCTATTATTTTACCCTCTATTGACTTGTATGTAGAAAATACAGCTCCAGATTAAACAACAGAATAGTTGCTAAATGCAGACAAAGCAAATTTTCAAAGATTTACTCGTCTAGTTGGAACTGCATAACCTATAAGAAACAAAAAACTTTTTGCAAGAATGTAGAATATTTGCCCACAGTCCCTCAATCAAATAAACTGGAGATTGCAAAAGAGAAAGTGGGTGTACATGAAACATGAGTCTGTCACCAGGGTTTAGAAAAAATGTGAACATCAGCATAGAAATGCAATATCCCTCAATTTAGGTGACACCTAATTCATTGAGAGGCAATAAACTAAACCAAAAAGTAAGAAGTATATCATAGAAGGTCTTACGAACATGGCCAAATTACCACTATATCTACAGTGCCTTGCGAAAGTATTCGGCCCCCTGGAACTTTTCAACCTTTTGCCACATTTCAGGCTTCAAACAAAAATATATTATATTTAAAATTTTTGGTGCAGAATCAACAACAAGTGGGTCACAATTGTGAAGTGGAACGAAATTTATTGGATCATTTAAACTTTTTTGTAATAATAAAACTGAAAAGTGGGGCGTGCAAAATTATTCGGCCCCCTTGCATTAATACTTTGTTGCGCCACCTTTTGCTGCGATTACAGCTGCAAGTCGCTTGGGGTATGTCTCTATCAGTTTTGCACATCTAGAGACTGAAATTCTTGCCCATTCTTCCTTGCAAAACAGCTCGAGCTCTTTGAGGTTTGATGGAGAGCGTTTGTGAACAGCAGTTTTCAGCTCTTTCCACATATTCTCAATTGGATTCAGGTCTGGACTTTTGCAGACTCCAACAGGTTTTCATCCAGAATGGTCCTGTATTTGGCTCCATCTATCTTCCCATCAATTTTAACCATCTTCCCTGTCCCTGCTGATGAAAAGCAGGCCCAAACCTTGATGCTGCCACCACTATGTTTGACAGTGGGGATGGTGTGTTCAGGGTGATGAGCTGTGTTGCTTTTACACCAAACATATCGTTTTGCATTGTTCCCAAAAAGTTGGATTTTGGTTTCATCTGACCAGAGCACCTTCTTCCACATGTTTGGTGTGTCTCCCAGGTGGCTTGTGGCAAACTGTAAACAAGACTTTTTATTGATATCTTTGAGAAATGGCTTTCTTCTTGCCACTCTTCCATAAAGGCCAGATTTGTGACGTGTCCGACTGATTGTTGTCCTATGGACAGACTCTCCCACCTCAGCTGTAGATCTCTGCAGTTCATCCAGAGTGATCATGGGCCTCTTGGCTGCATCTCTGATCAGTCTTCTCCTTGTTTGAGATGAAAGTTTTAGAGGGACGGCCGGGTCTTTGTAGATTTGCAGTGGTCTGATACTCCATCCATTTCAATATGATCGCTTGCACAGTGCTCCTTGGGATGTTTAAAGCTTGGGAAATCTTTTGGTATCCAAATCCGGCTTTAAACTTCTCCACTACAGTATCACGGACCTGCCTGGTGTGTTCCTTGGTCTTCATGATGCAGAACCCTGAGACTATCACAGAGCAGGTGCATTTATACGGAGACTTGATTACACACAGGTGGATTCTATTTATCTTCATTTAGGACAACATTGGATCATTCAGAGATCCTGAATGAACTTTCCACGCCCAACTTTTCAGTTTTATTATTACAAAAAAATTTTAAATGATCCAATAAATTTTGTTCCACTTCACAATTGTGACCCACTTGTTGTTGATTCTTCACCAAAAATGTAAAATGTTATATCTTTTTGTTTGAAGCCTGAAATGTGGCAAAAGGTTGAAAAGTTCCAGGGGGCCGAATACTTTCGCAAGGCACTGTAAGCTCTGGGAATGAGGCCTCTATTGTACCTATGTATGCCTCCAATTTCAAACAGTAATACTAGGGGGTTTTTTTGTCTGTCAGACTCCCTACGAATGTCACAGAAAACAAATTGTGGCGTGTTCCATCAGACATCATATGTACAGAGTTATTCTCAATTCGAGATGGTAGATAGGCACAGGGGAGCGCAAGTACGGCCTTAGGCTAAGTAGTGTGAAAGATGTGTGAAATCAATGCTTCTAGTAAGCAATGCTGTAAAGGCAGAAATATAGTGGTTCTATTTCAGTGTAACTTGTGGATTTCATGTCTTGCGATTAAGGCAAATAAACTAGAAAAAAAGAAAAAACTACATAAAAATCAATCCCCTAAGTGGCATGCATATACAATGTTGTAGATCTTTTTGAAGACAGCAGCTGCCCTCTGGTGGATATTTAAAATAACATTAGAAGACTGAAAACTATCGGGGGATTTTAGATATTTTCAAAAATATTCCAACATTTCATTTTATTCTTTTATAAACTATATTCCAAACTGAACAGTAAAATCATAGCATACCTTGCTGCATACATGATAGATAAGGAGGAAATCTAGGTCTTCATTCTGGATTCAAAAAGTCACAAAATGGGGCTTTTGCGACTTTTTGTGGTCACACAAAAATTTTGAAAAATTTTGCATTTGTACACTACTTACTCCGGTTGTGAAATATGGGTAGGAAAATGGGCATGGTTAGCTATGTTAAATGTACACTAAAACCTGAAAAAACATAACACAAATACATTTAATCCATAGTGCGCACACATCTATGTCTACATAACATAGGCAGTTTAGAAGATACTTTCTCCTTCCCCCAGTCCTCTCTGTATCTTCGGCTACAGAAACACTAGGTGTACGTCCATGACCTCATCACACACACACACACTGAAGCTGAAGCCTTAAAACACACTGAAATGCTGCAGTTTGATATGCCTGCACTGCTTTAGGAGTCCCTACACTTGGTCCCCACAGCCGCTTTCTCCCCTGAAATCTATCATCTGAATGAGAAGCAACACCTTACACCTAGTCCCATTGAAGTGAATGGGACGGAGCAACTGCAATTACACTGCTCTGCCACTGCAATGTCGACAGTGAGCAGGTGAACAGTGAAGAGAACGCAGTGCTCGCACAAGCACAGCGGTCTCTTCAAACAGCTGATCAGCAGGGTGCCAGAGATAAGACCCCCAATTATCAGAAATTGATGACCTAGCCTGAGGATAGGTCATCAATATGGAAAAAGACCCCTTTAAGGCCCTTTCACACGACAGTATTTTTTGCGGACTCCGATCCGCATTTTTCACATGAAAAATGCTGACCCATTCATTTCTATGGGTCCGCAAAAAATACTGAGAGCATACGGTGTGCTGTCCGCACCCGTATGCCCGTTCCGTAGCCCCGCAAAAAAAATAGAACATGTCCTATTCTTGTCCGCAAAACGGACAAGGATAGGCAATGTTACAATGGATCCGCAAAAAATACGGATGCCATACGGACGGCATCCGTTTTTTTTGCGGATCCGCAATTTGCAGACCGCAAAACACAACGTTCGTGTGAAAGAGGCCTAATTGTTATTAATTTATGTACTTATGTCTATAGCATTATATTATAGAGATTATAATTTCCCATTTCTAGTGAATGTTTTATATTACATTTGACCTGTCACCCATAAATAGTGGAGGAATCTCTTTCCTCTGTATATTTTTATGTCTTCCCACACCCCTTTATTTTTTGTGTAATGTCTGCATAGCTTTTTGCACTGTCATAGCTTTCTGACAGATGGGGAAGGTTTCCATCAGGACAGACATATTTTTTTCACTAACCGTCACTACAAAACTTTGGGTTATATTTGTATATTTGGGGTATACAGTGCTGGCCAAAAGTATTGGCACCCCTGCAATTCTGTCAGATAATACTCAATTTCTTCCAGAAAATGATTGCAATCACAAATGCTTTGGTAATAATATCTTCATTTATTTTGCTTGCAATGAAAAAACACAAAAGAGAATGAAAAAAAGTCAAATCATTGATCATTTTACACAAAACTCCAAAAATGGGCCGGACAAAAGTATTGGCACCCTCAGCCTAATACTTGGTAGCACAACCTTTAAACAAAATAACTGCGAACAACCGCTTCCAGTAACCATCAATGAGTTTCTTACAATGCTCTGCTGGAATTTTAGACCATTCTTCTTTGGCAAATTGCTCCAGGTCCCTGAGATTTGAAGGGTGCCTTCTCCAAACTGCCATTTTGAGATCTCTCCACAGGTGTTCTATGGGATTCAGGTCTGGACTCATTGCTGGCCACTTTAGAAGTCTCCAGTGCTTTCTCTCAAACCATTTTCTAGTGCTTTTTGAAGTATGTTTTGGGTCATTGTCCTGCTGGAAGACCCATGCCCTCTGAGGGAGACCCAGCTTTCTCACACTGGGCCCTACATTATGCTGCAAAATTTGTTGGTAGTCTTCAGATAATGCCATGCACACGGTCAAGCAGTCCAGTGCCAGTGGCAGCAAAGCAACCCCAAAACATCAGGGAACCTCCGCCATGTTTGACTGTAGGGACCGTGTTCTTTTCTTTGAAAGCCTCTTTTTTTTCCCTGTAAACTCTATGTTGATGCCTTTTCCCAAAAAGCTCTACTTTTGTCTCATCTGACCAGAGAACATTCTTCCAAAAAGTTTTTGTCTCTGGGTCAGAAGTGGAGTCTTCCTGGGTATCCTACCATAGAGTCCCTTTTCATTCAGATGCCGATGGATAGTACAGGTTGACACTGTTTTACCCTCGGACTGCAGGGCAGCTAGAACTTGTTTGGATGTTAGTCGAGGTTCTTTAGCCAAAATCCGCAGAATCTTTCGTTGAAATCTCTCGTCAATTTTTCTTTTCCGTCCACATCTAGGGAGGTTAGCCACAGTGCCATAGGCTTTAAACTTCTTGATGACACTGCGCACGGTAGACACAGGAACATTCAGGTCTTTGGAGATGGACTTGTAGCCTTGAGATTGCTCATGCTTCCTCACAATTTTGCTTCTCAAGTCCTCAGACAGTTCTTTGGTCTTCTTTCTTTACTCCATGCTCAATGTGGTACACACAATGACACAGGACAGAGGTTGAGTCAACTTTAATCCATTTCAACTGGCTGCAAGTGTGATTTAGTTATTGCCACCACCTGTTATGTGCCACAGGTAAGTAACAGGTGCTGTTAATTACACAAATTAGAGAAGCATCACATGATTTTTCAAAGGGTGCCAATACTTTTGTCCACCCCCTTTTTTATGTTTGGTGTGGAATTATATCCAATTTGGCTTTTTGACAATTCTTTTTGTGGTTTTCCATTGAAGACAAATTAAATGAAGATATTATTACCAAAGCATTGGTAGAAATTGAGTATTATCTGACATAATTGCAGGGGTGCCAATACTTTTGGCCAGCACTGTATTGTATATATGAGTGGGGGGTATGCTTTATCTTGATAGATTTAGCATTTTGCAATCTATTACAGTTCCACATTGTGGAAACCAAGCTTTCCTAGGATCCTGAAAGGCAAATCTGCCTCACTATGGCACTATATAGGATTGGAGGGAGGATTTATCTTGGTAGATGTAGTATTCTGTGGTCTATTACAGTTCCACCTGGTTGTAACACTGCTTTCCCATGATCCTGGAAAGTAAATCTGCTGAATAATGGCACCATTTGGGAGTGAGGAGAAGGATTTATTTAGGTAGACTTAATATTTAGCAGTCCCTATTACAGCTCCACTTATTGTGTTACCCAGCTTTCCAGGGACCCTGGATGACAAATCTGACTGGTTATGCCACAGGATGGAGGATTTATCATGGGGATTCCTACTGAGATTTTCCAGGCTCCTGGCTAGCAAATCCAGCTAGGTATTATACAATACTGGGGATTTACTAATACATAAATAAGTTGATCTGCACTTTGAAAGTTGGGTAACAATCTCTTTATGACTGTGATTGGGGCATATTGGTTATATAAAATACACACAATGCTGTATATGGGTCCAGGGCAACAAAATCAGTTGTCACCAATGCAGCTCTATAATCTAGTCACCCAGCATTTCCAGGACACTGAATGGTAAATTGGTCTAGCTATATGAAGGAATTTACTATATAACTAGGAAAATTTGGATTTCAGCAGTCTGGGAAAACTGGGTAACAACCTCTGCAGAAATGTAATGGAGGCCACACTTTGTACATGCATTCTGTATACACTACATCCATAAACATAGTATTAGGACAACCTTAAGCATATACCATATATGTAGTTTGATCTCTAGTATGTCTCCACATGCTACCCAGCTATTCTGTACTATTACTAACTAGGAGATTCCTTCCAACAAAATGGTCATGCTCACTGTGTAGATAAAAATTATCCATACTAGACCCAACCTACTCTTTCTACACCTCCTGGCTCACATGCACTACCATGAGGCAGGGTAGACATGGCTGCAGCCAAAGAGAAGAATACACTGCTTTTTAATTGCATTTTTAAGGGTGTGCAATTGTGATATCTGACAAAACAAGAGCAAACAACAAAGACACATAAGGAGACTATGTTAGGTTTTGTTGGGTGTTTTATGTGTTTGAATTCTCGGTTTAGTAGGCTTTAAAGAGTTTCAACCCAGATTTATCACTGAAACTTTTTAAAAAGGTGCAAAAAAGTAAAAAAAAAATTGCAATATCACTGTGGAAGGGGAATAGGGGAAGGTAGTATAAAAACTGGAATACTATTTCTAGACAAAAGCGTTAGGTTTAACGATATGGCAAATTTATCAAACAACAAATCAAACAAATGCAACATTTGGTGTGAAGTATGTCACCGCAGACATAGCATAACTCACTTCAAATATTCTCCTCATAATAAAGTCTCCCCAAAGAGGTTAAACGGCACAGGAAAGGTTTTATAATAAATCATTTGAACAGTTTGTGCCTCTACTTACTAGTACAACCCTGCGGGTTGGCTGAGCTCAGTTGGTAGTACCCTGGCTTGCACTGATCGCACCGCTCTCCCCCAACGTTTTCTTTACAGATGCACCTTCCATTCATAGGGTCACAACTGCCACCTTCTACACTGCCCTCCGGGTCACAATCACATGCTACAATATAAAACATTTATTAAACATTATAAAAATATGCAAAACAGTTTAGATTTAAGTCATAATCCTATCAAAATGTATATATAATAATGGACTGTATATTTAGTGTGAGTCTTGCCCAGATCCCTCTGCTTCAGAAAACAGCAGGAAATGTAATTATTGTAATCACAGAAAGAGCTTGGACACCTGGAAGGAGTATGTCCCTTTAGACTAGGGCCACACGGTGACATGTCTTACACAACAATAAGTCGCGCAACAAAACAACTACATTGCGACATGTGTCAGGTGTCAGTTTTGTAATGATCAATTGTGTCACACTGCAACATGCTGTGACATGACAGTTGCACAGAAATCCAGCTTGGATTTTTTTTTTGCAACTGTCGTGTAACAGTCACAGCATTTCACAGTGCAACACCATTGACTATAATTATAAAAAATGCTGCGTTACTTTTCTGTGACAAGAAGTCGTATGACACATGTCGCTGTGTCGCCCTAACCTTAAATATATGGTATACAGGGTGGTTTCACAAATCATTTTTTAAGGCACTACATGGCAGTTTTTGATGTATGTTTGTGAGTCAAAATCAAAACTACCACAAAAACCTCTCAAAAACCTAGGGGAGAGATTTATCAAAAGTGGTACAGGGGAAAATTGGCTTGGTTGCCTATAGCAAGCAATCAGATTCCACCTTTCATTTTTCAGAGATCCTTTGAAAAATGAAAGGATCAATCTGATTGGTTGCTAGGGGCAACTAAGTCAGTTTTCCTTTTCACCACTTGTGATAAATTTCCCCCGTTGTGTGTGAAACAACCCAAAAGGAGCAGCATGATTATGGCAGATTGCAATCTTAATAACAACCAGCAGGTGGCACCAAATGAAAGTACAATGAAGTACTATGAAGCTGGCTCTCAACACATTCAGGTTTTTTAATGCACTTTTTGAAGTCAACCATCACCAATCACCATATTTTGATTTTCATCTCAATATAGTTAGTTGTTCTGATGACTATAATGATTATAATAATATTTGACTTTAACTGCTTCCGGATCCTGGGCATACCTGTACATCTGAGGTGAGTGAAGGGTGTATGGAGCAGGCTGTACCCGCTCCATATACAGTGGGTGCTGGCTATACAATACAGTTGATACCTGGCCAAGACTGGGACTAAGATTGGAGATTACTCTGATCCCGGTCATTTAACCCCTAAGATGCCACCATCAATAGCGACAGCTGCATCTGAAGGGTTACACAAAGGTACCTATAAAAACTACAGCTCAGTCCACACAAAAAAAAAAAAAAAAACCACAAACTCGCAAACAGCTCTGTTATGGCTGTCAGAACATGGCAAAGCAAAGAAAATTCTTATTTTTTAAAAGTTTTACATTTTTTAAAAGTAGTAAAACAAATGAAAAACCATCAGGGAGATTTATCAGATCAGCTTTTTAAGCCAAAAGATGTTGACGGTGAGCAGACCTTGAAGGGGTTGTCTCCCTTCAGTAAGTGGCATTTATCATGTAGAGAACTTTAATACAAGGCACTTACTAATGTACTGTTATTATCCATATTGTTTCTTTTGCTGGCTGGATTCATTTTATTTTTCCATCACATTATACACTGCCCGTTTCAATGGTTACAGACCACCCTGCAATTCATTAGTGGTGGCCGTGCTTGCACACAATAGAAAAAAGCACTAGCCTATGTGGACTCCCATGGTCCCGGCCACCTGAGAGGCTGACAGTTTTTCCTATAGTGTGCAAGCACGACCACCACTAATGGATTGCAGGGTGGTCTGTAACCATGGAAACGAACAGTATATAATGTGATGGAAAAATGAATCCAGCCAACAAAGGAGGCAACATGGATAATAACAATACATTAGTAAGTGCCTTGTATTTACTTTCTCTACATGATAAATGCTGTTTACTAAAGTGAGACAACCCCTTTAATTCGGAAGTATCCTCCAGCACCGCACCCTCTTTATGCAGCTGAACAATGGGCGTCTTGGGAGTCAGACCACTACTGATCTCATATAGATGACCTATACTGCAGATAGGTCATCAATATGACAGTCCCAGAAAACCTCTTTATGGAAATGTCAACTGTTACCAACAGAAGGTGTTGTAAAGGCAACCTACAGCTGCAAACATGAACATATAATACCTGGTTCTGGTAACCTACTTGCTGCCCTGATCATGGTCTATAAATAAGGGACTCACAGATGCAGGCATCTCTCTGGCTGATGTCTTGATTTGGATTCCTGTAGTAGTCAGGTCTGCACCTCTCGCAGTTCTTCCCGGTAGTGCCATCAGCACAATCTTCACACACGCCTCCACTTACTCTGCCACTGGCTTCATACACAGCAGGGTCAAAGTGGCACTTGTCAGAGTGATTGTTGCAGTTACAGCCTATCAAGGGGCAAGAAACAGCTATTAAAAGAGTAACATTGGATGGCAATAACATACCTCCCAACTTTTGAAAATTGCAAAGAGGGACAAAATGTGCAGCGCGCATCACGGCAGTTTTTTTTATACTAGGCCACGCCTCTAATTACTGGAATCCCTGCGGCCTTTTTTTTTTCTTGCGCTTCATTGTCCATATAAATATAAACACATAAATTATCAGATTATAGATATTTTAAGGTCCAAATTGCACCAAATACTGAAGTTCTGCTCTAATATACAGGTAGAAACCAAACAGATAGTTTAGTAAGGAGCAATTTAGTAAATGTATTAATGCACAATTATGCATTAGTTCTCCAGGTCAAAAACAGGGACATTTAAGGATCAAAGAGGGACAGAGGGACTTAGGTCAAAAAGAGGGACTGTCCCTCCCAAAGAGGGACACTTGGGAGGTATGCAATATATCACCCAGCATACATAATGCGGATGCAAATGGTGATATTACAACACACTCGTCTCCCATATAACATTGCAGTTTCCAGGGCTTCCCACTAGATGTAGCTAACAAGCCGCATTCAATATGTCATTCCCCTGTCTGCATTGCTATCCATAGAGACTAGGGGGGATATTTATCAAATCAGATATATCAGTTGATCGGCTTAAAAATGTTGCATGTCATGTTTTTGCGACATTTGGTGAGCCTCGACACTTTTCAAAGTGGTCTATGTTTAAGTAACAAGATCTGGATTAGAGATGAGCGAAGTATCCAAAAATTCAATTCGGCTGCTTCGCGAAGCACATTTCTTTGTAAGTAGTGGGTGCAATGACGGGGAGTGGCAATTGTGCTGCTCCCCATCATTGTACCCCTCAGATGCCGTGTTCATACATTATCGTGGCATCTCATAGCAATAATCGGGTATAAAAAATAAATCCACTTGCTCGCGATGGGCCAGCGGCCACCATCTTGCCGGAAGATCTGGCTTGAAATCCCACGTGGCCTGTGGTGATGTCATACGTCACTGTGCACAGGATTTCGTGCGAGATCTTCAAGCAAGATGTCGGCAGCCGGCCCAATGCGAGCAAATGGATGAGGTAAGTATGATTTTTTTTCTGTTTTTTACACTATTTCAGGGAAAATCGATTCGCTATCACAAAGCACGAGGAAATTCGGCTTCATGGCGTTAGTGGACTTCAATTCGCAACACTAATCTGGATTATTGCACATTTACTATGTGCCACTTTTTCAAAAGTCACACAAAGGTTGCATCTCCATGCCTTGCAAGCTCCGGGTGCACTTTTTTACATATACAAGTGCATCTCAATAAATTAGAATATCATCAAAAAGTTTTTTTTTTCAGTAATTCAATTCAAAAAGTGAAACACATATATTATATAGAATCATTACAGAGTGAACTTTTTCAAGTGTTTATTTCTGTTAATGTTGATGATTATGGCTTACAGCCAAGGAAAACCCAAAATTCAATATCTCAGAAAATTAGAATATTATATTAGACCAGTACAGAAGTATGTACAGTAAATGCACTCAATACTTGGTTGGGGCTCCTTTTGCATGAATGACTGCATCAATGCGGCGTGGCATGGAGGCGATCAGCCTGTGGCACTGCAGAGGGGTTATGGAAGCCCAGGTTGCTTTGATAGCAGCCTTCAGCTCGTCTGCATTGTTGGGTCTGGTGTATCTCATCTTCCTCTTGATAATACCTCATAGATTTTCTATGGGGTTAAGGTCAGGCGAGTTTGCTGGCCATTCAAGCACAGTGATACTATGGTTATTAAACCAGGTATTGGTACTTTTGGCAGTGTGGACAGGTGCCAAGTCCTGCTGGAAAATAAAAATTCCATCTCCAAAAAGCTTGTCGGCTGAGGGAAGCATAAAGTGCTCTAAAATTTCCTGGTAGACGGCTGCACTGACTTTGGTCTTGATAAAACACAGTGGACCTACACCAGCAGATGACATGGCTCCCCAAACCATCACTGATTGTGGAAACTTCACACTAGACCTCAAGCAGCTTGGATTGAGTGCCTCTTCACTCTTCCTCCAGACTCTGGGACTTTGATTTCCAAATGAAATGCAAAATTTACTTTCATCTGAGAACAACACCTTTGACCACTGAGCAACAGTCCAGTTCTTTTTCTCCTTGGCCCAGGTAAGACACTTCTGGCGTTGTCTATTGGTCATGAGTGGCCTGACACATGGAATGCGACACTTGTTGCCCATGTCCTGGATACGTCTGTGTGTGGTGGCTCTTGAAGCACTGACTCCAGCAGCAGTTCTCCCCCAAATTTAGGAAAGACCTTTTCTTAACAATCCTATCAAAGCTGTGGTTGTGCACCTTTTTCTACCACCCTTTTTCCTTCCACTCAACTTTCCATTAATATGCTTTGATACAGCACTCTGTGAACAGCCAGCTTCTATGGCTTAACCTCCTTATGGAGTGTGTCAATGACAGCCTTCTGGACATCTGTCAAGTCAGGAGTCTTCCCTATGATTGTGTCGCCTACTGAACGAGACTAAGGGACCTTTGTAAAGGCTTAGGAAGCCTTTGCAGGTGTTTTGGGTTAATTATTCTAATTTTCTGAGATAATGACTTTTGGGTTTCCCTTGGCTGTAAGCCAGGGATCTCAAACTCGTGGCCCTCCAGCTGTTGCAAAACTCCCAGCATGCCCCAATAGCTGTAGGCTCTCCTGGCATGACGGAAGTTGTAGTTTTACAACAGCTGGAGGGCCACGAGTTTGAGATCTCTGCTCCATAATCATCAACATTAACAGAAATAAACACTTGAAAAAGTTCACTCTGTAATGACTCTATATAATATATGCGTTTCACTTTTTGAATTGAATTACTGAAAAAAAAACTTTTTGGTGATATTCTAAGTTATTGAGATGCACTTGTAGATGTAAACCACATTGCACTCACACCAAATATATTAGTAAGGTGCACCATTTATTAAATTTGGCGCAGGCACAAAGCAAAAACAAACTTAGAACTGACACTAAAACAACCAGTAATGATAAATGACCCTCTAGGTGACTATTGAGAGGTTGTTATGAGCTCCACACTCTTGCACCTGCTTGGCTAAGGCTCCCAGTGTCCCTCATAGCTATGTGGACAATCCTGCTGTCTTAATCTCTATAAGGCAATTGACATGTAAGGCAACGCTCAGGACATACAGTTGCCAAAACCTTTTTTGAAGCAGAGGAATCTTAAAATAATTAGGATAGCAGATTCTCTGATATAAACAGTATATCTGGCAAAAGGAATGACAAATTATTCAAGATGATGAATATCTGTAAATGTCAGTATCTATGTCTGGGGGTATGTCTATACTTGAAAGCAATGCTGGCATTAGGGCACTACAAGGGCATTACCAACTTATGAGCATTCAGATTAATGTATTCCTCTCAGAGACAAGTGGAATTGGCCAGTTATTTATTTAAGAGTCAACACTGATATATGTGCCAGGGCCAATGGATCACCTACACCCTGCACCTTTTTCAGAAACTGGCAGTGTAAAAATACAAATTGGAACTTAAAAAAGTCACAAAAGTCTTAAACTGGGTTTTGCAACTTTTTAATGCCATCTGTTTCTGTCCCAGGCTGCTTCTTTTTTCAATGCTTCTTTTTTATATGTGTAAATAAAAGAAATTGTGGCTTCCAATGGAAACGAATGAGAAGCTGTTTTGAGGCATTTTTTGGAGCTGATTTTGAGGCAGAAATGCTCCAAAATCAGTGCCAAAAAACTCTGTGTAGACTGGTCCATAGGGGAATGATATATTTCCCCATAATTTTTATAGTATGTTCATGTTCTGAGAGACAGTGAAATAATGTATGTAAGAAGCACTGACTATAGTATAGAAGGAAAAATGCATTCATGATAAGTACAAAGTGATGACTAGCTCAATGATCATTAGTGCAAATCCTGGGAAGATTTAAGTTGTTATTCAGATGTGAAGAATGAGATTCATTCATAACAAAAATTAAGTGATCTCCCTTAGAGGAATGGAAGTTCAGGTGTCAGAACAAGTGTTTGCGATCAAAGCCTATAATTGGGCCTAATCTGTATATAATCTCTGTCTTTATGTATGGACTACTTTCTCAGTATTGTCACAGTATAAGGCACTTACGTTTGCACACATTTGGGTTGTTTTCGTCAGCAGGCCTCCAGGGCAAGTCATTGTAGATGTCAGCACAACGCTCACAGTTTGTTCCAGCTGTATTATGTCGGCATGCACATGCACCATGTATCTACAGTAACGACATAAGAACATACATTCTTTGAAAAGTACATTCACATAGTATAAAGTATATTATCAGTTTTATTATTGGTCCGATGCTCTGGATCCTGAAGAGTGCTCCATACACACATACTGTACCTCCCAACGTTTGAATATCCCAAGGAGTGTCAACAGAAGCAGCATGCATAGTGCGCAGCAGCATATATTTTTTTTTAAACTAAACCATGTCTCTAATGCCACCCAATTCCTATCTATCCATGCTTAATCCCACCCAATCCTCATTGTGCCACCCCCATTGTTTTTCCCCCACATAGTAGTTATGCCCCCTTAGTGCCCACAGAATATTGATGCTCCCTTACTGCCCACATACAGTAGCGATGCCACTTTACTGTCCCTTCAATGTAGTTTTGCTCCCTCACACTCAAGAATATCCCCTTAGTGCCCACTTTATAATATGAATGTCCTTTAAGTAGCCCCACTGTTATGTTCCTTTAATGCCCCAACACAGTAGTTATGCCCCCTTTACAGTAGTGCTGCCTCTTAGTGTCCCCTATTAGACACCTTACAATAATGTTGCTCTCTAGCGTTAATAAAATAAAAAAAAATAATAATACTCACCTAGCCCCATTCCCCCAATGAACAGAGAACATAATACTCTCCCTAGCTCTCCAAGGGATGATCCCTGGTCTTTGTGCTCTCCTGCACAGCTCAGCAGGCACAATGACGTCACTGCATTGTGCCTGTTATTGGTAAGAGCACATAGTTACATAGTTAATACGGTTGAAAAAAGACATAAGTCCATCAACTTCAATCACAGTGCGGTTATGTATGATGGGTCCCTGCTTCATCACTATAATCAACTGTATCTGTGTCCTCAGGAAGCAGATACAGTTGAAATCAGGACCTACCTCAGCTGTCCCAGGACTACAGGATAGGCACCAAAATCCAGACAGTTGGGAGGTATGTAAAAACTTATCATGTATGGAATACTTAGTACCTATACACTGCTATAGAACTGTAGTTCTGCATGCCTCTACTGGGGTACCAAACATTCTGTTTTCTGAGATTCACACAAAATCAGAAAAAAATAGGAAAATAGGTGCTATTTGAATAGGTGCATAGGACTTGAATCACATGTCCTATGATGAAGGAAATCTCTCCTCGAAGCATTGGTAGAAACATATAACGGCATGGCCATGATACTGGCACCATGGTGCAGCACTAACAGTGATGCTAGAAAAGCTCAGCGAGTGGTTGCTGCAGCCTCTGATTAACTGCAGTGGTTACATGCTGGCTGCTGTAGACAAAGACTGGGAGCACCAGCTGTGCAGCAGCGCAGGATCACCTAAAAGAAGAGGAAAGTAATCTTTTTTTAACATCTGCAGCTGTTTTTATTTACCTGAATGTCACCAAATGGATCTTTTTCTAGTTCATTATCTGATATGCAGCGGTCTGAATGACCATAACAAAAGCAACTGCCATGCACACGCATCTCATTGACTGCATAGAATGCACTCGGTTCTCGATATCTCCGGGGAGGCTGATGTGTCAGTTGTGTGAAATTGATTCTCAGGTTGGTGAACTGTCCAAGCTCTGCAAAAATACACAGAATTAAATAATCAGTGTTCGGAATGGGATATAAAATGCAAGAAGAGATGAAGGAAAATGGAAGTCTTATTTTATATTCTGGTGATAAAATGAACCTGTTCTCTGGCCAACCATTAAATAAATGGGGGCCAAACCCAATGAATTCTGACAGGACCAGCTAACCATCTGGTGATTTGCAGATGGCACATTGTCGGAAGTGATTTGTAGTTGGTTTTCAACATACCCAATATTTTTGATCTTAGGGAGAAAAGCCACTGCCAGAGGTGTCTGACAGCTGCTTTCTCACCTCTCCCCATTCAGGACACATGACCAAGCTAATCATGTATGTGTATGGAGGAGACGAGTCTGCTAAGTCTGTCCATACTCATTAGATCTATGGTGGCTGGTTCGGCTGAACATCTGTTGAGTATGTGTATGGCAATATATGTAAGGATCAAGCACATTGGATTTCCTGATCCTTTTGTTCTCGGGTAGAAAAGTCAGCAGCAGCTATCTTCTCTCTCCCTATTCACTATACAGTATATGCATGCTTGGCCAAGCATACATATGTATGGGAGGATTGAGAGAGAGGGTGGTTCGCCGAATCAGCCTTTGGTCAACAGTTATCTCAGTCATAGTGACTTATAAAAGGTTTTGACCAGTGGGAGTCTGATTGCTGAGACACAGTGGGGGGCTCAGCTCTCAGACTACACCTTTCAAAACCTTTGATTTGTCGCTATGACATATGAAACGTTTTCTGAAAGTCCAGTAATATAGTAAGTGTTTGTAGTGTCTGCCTTATGTACTGTATGCAGATTATAAAGCAATATATTCATTTATATATTGAGATATTTTACAATTACAAAGAAATGTCATTGTACTTCTGTTTGGCAAATGCTACTATTCACTTATTTGGCATGAGTGTTTGCAGACTTCCCAGACACGAGGGAATGGTAAAAATTGTAACCACTGAACTATTGCTACACCAATGAACTTTCTTCTAAATTGCAACCTATAATGTGAATTGATCCACAGCAACTTAATAGCAATACATTATAAGAAGTATACTATAATAGTGTACGTTACAGCAAATTACATACTATCATGTCATGGAAGTATAGATTTTGTATTCTTACCATGGAGTTGTTGGCTTTTAGACACAGGAGATGAGAAAGCCATTGCCAATGGGCTAAATTGTATCTGTAAAAGTAATTTTGAAAAATTAAAGGGGTACTCTCATGACAACAGGAGAGGGAGTAAGTGTCTAATCAGTTAGGGTCCCAGCTGATGAAAAGAATGGGCGTCTCAGTATGAATGTTTGGCTATCTCCAGCAGTCCCATAGAGTTATCTGAAGTGGCGGATGCATGCATGTCTGCTGCTCCATTCAAACGAAAAACATGGGCCCCCATTCTTGTGATCGGTGGGGGTGACAACACTCATACTCCCGCCGATCAGACAATTATCCCCTATCCCGTGGATAGAAGGATAAGTGGTTTCATGGGACAACTCTTAACATATGAACAGGCTTCCAGCTTCATCTAAGAACAACCACAGTAGATTAAATTAGATTACATTTTGTTTATTTCACGCCTTTTATAATGGGAATAAAACATGGGGCCTCATCTATTAAAAAAAAATATTAAAAAAGTATCATTCTTGGCAGTATTTAAAGCAAGACAACTGTGCCTTAGGCCTCAAAGAACACAGGAAATATTCAATTAGCATGTTTTCCATATTTAGACAGGTACTACACATATCCCTTTGGAATCTACTCAGTCTCCAGCTTTTGGTATTAAAGAGGTTGTCTCATAAATGCAAAGGCATTTATCATGTAGAGAGGTTAATACAAGGCACTTACGAGTACTAATGTATTGATGTCCATATTGCTACCTTTCCTGGCTAGACTCTTTTTTCCATCACATTATACACTGCTCATTTCCTTGGTTATCACCACCCTCCAATCCAGGATTGGTGGCTGTGTTTGTATACTATAGAAAAAAGCACCGGCCTATGTGCGTTCCTATATTCCCGGCCACCAGAGAAGCCAGTGCTTTTTTCTTTAATGTGCAAGTATGGCCACCTATGCTGGATTGAAGGGTGGTTGTAACCATGGAAATGAGAGGAGTATAATGTGATGGATAAATGAGTCTAGCCATCAAAGGAAGCCATACGGAAAATAACAATATATTAGTACATGCTTTGTATTAACTTTCTCTACATGATAAGCACCACTTGCTGAAGTGAGACAACCCCTTTAAGTCCACCCTTACAAAGGACATACACATTTGGCCAACAGCTGTCTCCAAGGACTTGATCCTGGCTCCCCCATACACATACACTATCAATGGGGAGGGAGGAGAAAGCCGCTGCTGGACACCTCTGGCAGCAGCTTATCTCCGGGACTACAAAATGATCAGGTAAAAATATTCATTTTGCCCGAACCGTGTCTCTCCGACATCAACTGTTGGGGAGAATTGGGATCTCCCTATACACATTAAACTGATGATAATACACTAATGTGTATGGGGGCCTTTACAATGAGTACCTCACATCTGTTTGTGACTATAATTCTACACACTGATCTCCAATACAATATTCTTCAATAATTTACTGGAGATATTGCAATTCCATCAACATTCATTTGTTTAAGGCTACATGCACACGACAGTTAAAAAACGGAGGTGTGATGTACATTTTTTTAACGGCCATTACACGTCTGTTTTAAGACCAATGGTTTGTATATGGGGTTAGTCACACGGCAGTTTTTTTGACTGTCAGGGAAAAACGGACTTCAAAAAATAGAACCTTTTCTATCTTGTCCGTTTTGTCCGAGTGACTGCCCCTATACAACTGAATGGGTCCATTTTTAACGTCCATTTCTCAGAAAGGTATCAGTGAAAAAAACATCTGTTAAAAATGTCAGTTTTTTAATGGACATTTTTTTTCACTGACGTGTGCATGTAGCCTAAGGTCTCATGCACACGACAGTAAATAATGGCTGTGTGACGGCCGTTTAAGTAGCGGCCGTCACACGGCCATTTTTAGCACCAATGAAAGTCTATGGGGCTATTCACATGGCCGTTGTTTTAACGGCCAGTGAATAGCGTCCGTCTTAAAATAGGACATGTCCTATTTTTTGGGCGTTTTCACGGCCAGACAGACCCATTGAAATCAATGGGATCGTTTTTAACGGCCGATTGACAGGAGTGCTCCCGTCTAACGGCCGTTAAAAACAGGTACACTTTACCTATATGGCCATTTTAGGGGTTAAAAAAACTCACCTCTGCCAATCCAATTCATCCATTTTTCATGTCTGTTTTTAACGGACATGAAAAACGGATGCAAAACGGACATTAAAAATGGACACACGGCCAGAAAATGGATGCACACACTGATGCAAAATGGCCATGAAAAACTGACAGTGTGTCCGTTTTTAATGGATGTTTTTTTTCCGGTGCATGTAGCCTAAGTCTATGTTTATTTTCATATTAAGGCAATGTAGGACATTGTTCATCCGCTACAGATACGACTATAGATAATAACAAGGTGTTCAAAAAAGATGGCTGCAGTTTCAAAGCAGTATATTTCATGGTGGCAACATGCTACAATTACCCAAAAAGTTACAAGCGGTTTATTGACTTATCAACATTCCCCTTACATATACAGCCTGCTTCTTAAATTGTCGGTACCAATGACAAATGCTCTTTGGCACTGGCGGCTCAGTGCCAAAATGCCTTCGAAACGCACACCGCACTGCAATTGCTGAGCCAGTGTTGCTGAAATGCAGCAAATGGTCATGGTTGCACAGATATAGCTATTTCAAATCGGAACCATTTTACAATATAGATGTATATATTTTTTTTTATAAACGGTGTCTCATAATTATAGCACAAGCTGTTTACTACAAGGAAACCGATGCTGTCTTTCGTTTACCTTGCCCCCATGGATCGGGTTCCCTTGCAGTTCTTGACATCGCACATCCTGAAGGTTTTGGGGTCGACCTTGTCTTATGTGAGGAAAGGAAGCAGCACAGTTAAATGCTAAATACTGATAGACCTGCCAAGTCTTCCCAGAGTCAGAAGACCGCTCGATCAGCATGCCAGCTGGCCGGGGGCTCTGTAAGTCAAATGAAAGGAGAGCAGGCAGTTAAAGAGAAGGCAAACGCCAAGTGACATGAAAATTACTAATGGAAAATACTCATGGCAGCCATGCTATCATTTCCTTTCTTGGATGAGGATCACATTCCCATAGAAAATGCATATCTCCTTTTCTACTTGTTCCTATGTGCCCTAGAGAAGGGCACTGACTATATGATGTCACTTTTGTGACAGACACCTGATTTTGAAATTGGTCAGCCTCAGTAAGGGCTCGTTCACATCACCGTTAGGGATTCCATTCTAACTTTCCGTTATAACATCGTTATAACGGAAAATAACGGAATCCCTAGGACGGAAATCAAAACGGACACCTTTAAGAGGCATTCCTTTGATCCGTCATAATAGAAGCCTATGGGAAAGCATAACGGATCCGTCTGGTTGCCGTTATGCTGGACGGAAACCAATGTCCTGTCGACAGAACTTTGTTTTCCGTCCAGCATAATGGCAACCAGACAGATCCGTTATGCTTTCCCATAGGCTTCTATTATGACGGATCAAAACGGAATGCCTCTTAAAGGTGTCCGTTTTGATTTCCGTCCTAGGGATTCCGTTATTTTCTGTTATAATGATGTTATAACATAGTATAGAACGGAATCCCTAACGGTGATGTGAACGAGCCCTTACCCAATAAGTATATATGGGACACTTCTATATGTGCTCAACAATATACAGTATACTGTTAAACATCGGTAAAGCTTTGATGGTATGGAGAAAACAAAGAAGGCATACACAGCAGCTCCTGCCTGTTGTCACATGCCTGCCGTGTCTAACATGGGACTTACCCTGAAATCCAAAATGACATCACTGAGCTGAAACTTCCTGTTCAAGTCAAATTGCAGAGAAACAGCATCGACTCCTGTGTGGAGAATCACATCACACTCATTAAAGTAACGTGAGTGACAGCATAACTATAGGGCTTACCAAGCTACAAGAAACTAGCATGCGTCTAGCTTTTTATGAAGCATTTTATGCTGTTTGAACAGATCAGCAGCACATTTTGATTCTAATGCATTTAGTTATCTTTATAAAAATGTCCAAAATTTCCAGGCAAAATATCAGGCATTTTTGGCATATCATGTGAATAAGAAAAACGTTTGGTTCTCCAGAAATTATTTAAAATGGCCATCAGCAACCTGTCCTAGAATGTGAGCAGGACTGGTTGCCTCCACTTGTAGATTTGCCTATGGAGGTGGCCTTACTACACACTACACTCTAGCACTTGCATATACTACATATTGGTGAGTTTTCCTGTCAGGCTGCTCAGCCATGATGGCATATAATAGGCAGGATGTCAACATTAGCATGTATTGTACAGCAGTGTAGAGTCAATTGAGGCCCTGCTTCCTCACTCACTAACCAGCCCTGCTCACAATCTAGGACAAGTTGCTGGCAGTCATTTTAAATCATTCCAGGAGAACCCCTTTAATAAATTATATGAAAAAATACCTTACTTCAGTGATTCAGTCCAGCTGAGTATAGGTCTACCATCATAAGAGTACATATAGAACTGGTACTGGTAAATGATATAGTGTGTCTATAGAACTTACCACTCTCAGACTGCCACCAGCGAAGGTGACCAATTGGAGAGACCACATTAATGATTCGATGACTCAATGCTGAAAAGGGTTCTCGAGAATCACATTGGCAGCATTGAAACTGGGCCTGAAAGACAATGCTTACAGTTATTTCTAAACTCTGCACAGATCAGCCATAAATATTTCCAGTTTAGAAATATCCCTAGAGCTTTTGTTAGTATTATATATGCAATGCAAGTGCTCCTTCCAGAACCAGCAGCACATACGTATATTGCAGTTCAGCTCCATGAAGGTTAATGGTACAGAGCTGCAATACCACACACCTGTGGACAGGGCTGGCACTTTTTTCAGAAGAAAGCACCAATGCTTTTCTAATAATGAACAGCCCCCTTAAAGTGTGTTACTTCTCCTCAACTGAATCATGTAAACTATATTAGTCTTTTTAATAGAAAAAAGTTGTAAAACAAGCCCTTCCTGTTTACATATTAAGTATGCCAACTCTGCCACAGATTCACATTTTAGTGTCTACCACAATCTAGTTTCCGACACCATATAGTATTTATTTAACCAGCAGACACCCTTACTCATTCATTCATTCATGATGATCATGTGCCATGTATATCACTATGTTAGAAGACTACTGGGTCTACAGCAAAGACACAGTCAACTTTACACAGGGCAATGCCCTTGGCAGCACTCCCATATCAACCAGTCAAAGATATAGTAATAAACAATGTGTAGGTAGTAAAGAGAAAAATACTAGGAAAATACAACCTGAAGGAATAAACATGTATTAAAACAAAACTATTGATGAAAGAAATATATTATATATATTTATGTTGTCTGTAATATAAGCACACACTTAATTGTGGGTCCATCTCTTAAAGAAGAACTCCCGCAAAAATTTTTATTCTCTGACCTGTTAGAAAGGTGCATGATATAATCTGTAGTGATTGTCATTTTCTTATTAGTGACTGTTTCTGTGAGTAAAAACCTCTCTTCTTATTGTAGCTGGGTCATGTGCCCAACTCCCTGACCTCCAACTGACCCAGGACAGAAAGCCAGTAACTGCTCTATTCATTCCTATGGGAGCCTCACTTTCAGTCTCATAGGAATACATAGAGAATTAGACTTCCTGTCCACACATAAGTCTATGTGTGAGTTGGTGAGTCTAATTACTGGTCACATGACACAGATAAGAAACTTCAGGATGATATAAGTCAAAAATTCAGACACTGGTAAGAAAATGACATTCACTACAGATTACATCATGTACATTTCTAGCAGGACATGGAATAAAACTTTTGTCGGGAGTTCTTTAATATTATAAAAATGAGTTTCTTTCTGTCTGTCCGTCTGTCTGTCTGTCTGTCTGTTCTCTATGGGCGACCAAACTACTGGACCGATTTTCACCAAATTCGGCACACAGGTACATCAGGTGTCCGGGAAGGTTTTAGACCAGGTCTCAGCTCTCTAGGACATACTGTTCCCGAGATATTCCAAAAATATGACCTGCATTAGCCAATATTAGCCTGGGAGCCTTTCTCTTCAAATCCCAACTGCCATTCTTTGCACAGACACACAGGGAGGGCAGGTTTCCATAACAACACAGCCAGGTAATTAGCAGTCAGCGAAGGAATCTCAGCGAAGGGTATTATATCTTTGGTGTATAGGCACCAAAGGGAAAAGGATGTGGGCCTATTGACAGATGAGCAATGGAAGCATATTCTTGGGCTAACACCTCAGCTAACAGTATGTGAGGGCCATAGAATGTCTCAGTTATTGCTAATATATCGCGTATATAAAACCCGTGTTTCTTTTCAAAATTGGAGTCAGGAATGACTCTCTCTGTCCTAGATGTGATCATCCTTCTGCCACACTACTACATATGTTTTGGGATTGTAGCATGCTTTATAACCTTTGGAAAGCCCTGCTGGAGCTCATTAGAAAGGTATCACTTATTGCCTCCTTGCATTGTTAAGCAGGTCATTCACTGCATACCTTTTGGTCGAACCAGTTAATGATCTAAGGTGGTCTAGTGGTCCTCCTATTGCCCTTTCATGTATAAGAGTCTTGTATAAGCTTAAAGGGTATTTCAGGCTCTACATATTGATGACCTATCCTGAGGATAGGTTACTGTTATCAGATTGGAGGGGGTACAGCACCCAGCAACCCCATGATCAGCTGTTCCTTATAGTCTCTGTTTCTGGCACGAGCACTTTGAAAAGAGATGTGCCTCTGGTTCCATTCAAAGTGCAGTGGCCATGCCAATTTTACTACAGTATACAGTAAATAAGAGCTGTGCTGTAGGAACCCAGCAGCCCCCACATTTTGAGCACACCTGTGATTCCAGCTCCGTTCAAGGTACTAGTTCTGGTGGTGGAGGATGCAGGGGAAAAGATTGATAGGAAGTGCCATGTCTCAGACCTCCACTGATATGATGCTGAAGACATATCCTAAGGATAGGTCATCAAGATGTGGAGACCGGATACCCCCTTTAAGATCCATTTATACAGGGTGATGATAAGAATAATCGTTCACAATCATTGCCCAGGTTTTTTTAATGCAGTTTTTGAGGCCAAGGTCACTCCTTCCAATGTACAAATCGTCTGAATGCCGAAACACTTTACAAATCTGGAAAATTGTCATCTATTTCCATTGATAACCAGCAGAACTGTGAGTGTAGCTCTGGGTGTTAAGGGTATGTTCACATATAGCATACACGCTGGTGGAATTACAGGTGAAAATCTGCAGCATCTTACAGTACTAGTTGATGAGCATTTCCAGAATAAATATATTGAATAGAATAGTCAACAATAAGGTAAACTCGTAGAAAGTTTTGGATTACAATCATGGCTATATGCGTTTCATGGCTCCTGTCCCCTTTGCCAGTAGACAAGAATTAATATATTCAGTCCAACTCAACATATTTATATTGCTGCAGTTTTAAAACTAACTCACTGTCATTTTGGCAGGAGCGTCCAGAGGATATATCTGGCTGTAAACTATAGGCTCCAACAGGGCACTCAACGTGCGAGCCATTCTGGAGCTAGACTGTGCAGCAAGCCCAGGAGCTGTGCTGCGCATGCGCTAAACTCTCTGCACCGTACAGTGGGACGACTCTTGGTACACCGAGCATCAGCAGTGTGTACATTGTTCATACCAACAACCAGCATAAGTAATGGCGAGTTGACCTGTAATCCTAGGCAAGTGCTACTTACATCAGTGGACACACATATCATCTATCATATATACTCTGGTGCATCACATCTAACTGGACTTATTTTGGTGTAATTTGGCGCATGTTCATAACCAGTACTCAGCGAGCGTTATCATACATATGTGTGCCAGCCATAATACCTAGCAGAATATTGCTGTTAGTGCATGCCCTGCAGCAAGTTTTTACCACATATTTTTAGCTATTGTATGTTTTATGTTATGATCACTTATTTTATACTAGTCACTTTTTTCTGACCTACCCCTATGTTTTCTGTATCTGTACTTTCCTTTTCTGAGGGTACCAAAATCAAGTTTGCTTCAGCACGCGTTCATGTCCCTTATTCTGACTAGGTGAGCCCCTTATTTTATTACATAAATCTATGGAAAATGTCAATATATAATATTAGTTGCCAAGTCCATAGAAATCCAAATCTATATACAAGCCTTGACTTCAGTCAATGATGCATGCCTGAAACATTTCACCTTACTGGAAGAGAGAATATAAATAGTCAGGATGGGGTCCTCCAGGAACAGGGTGAAAGTTATCTCGTGTGATCAAGTGAAATTTACCAAGGACCACAAACAGACCTTTGTAGTGGCTTTTGTCTGCATCCATGCTACAAACTAGGTGAAAGGTTACTGGGTGAAAAGTCAGCCTGTATAAGGATTGCAGTGAATTCCCACAGACACAGCTGCCTGCCACAATACATTTTTATGGGCGATCATATTTCTACAACAAAGGTCTGCCACAGTTCCTTCATGCTTCTGTATGAATACATGGGATTTCATTTTGTTTACGATGGACCATGTTCATGACAGGACTAGATCCACTTGTATAAAAGGGTACAGTTGGTATCAGTGCCAATTTCCACATAAAGCAGAGTATTGTTAAATCTGGAAATGAGTCTGGGAATGTTATCTTCTGCTCTGCTTCTAGATACTAGTCACTAGATACCTAGAAAGTCAATAAAACAGGCATATTCTGATGTTTTTATGTTATATAAAGGTGTACAGCACCAACCAGATTCTGCAGTTAACAAATATAGATAGTCAAACACATCCTATAAGTCGGGTCTAGACAGAGGAATGACTTGGCTAAGTCCTCATGCACACTACCGTATCTGTTTTGTGATCCGCAAAACACAAATACTGTGTACATCCCGAATTTTCCCTTCCGCTTGTCCTGCTCTATGTTAGAAATGCCTATTCTGTTCCGCAAAACAGACAAGAATAGGACATGTTCTATCTTTTTTGCAGGGCCGCAGACCAGACATAAGCAGGGGCGGACTGGGAACTTAAAGTGGACTGGAAAAAAACTAAGAGTGGCCCCATTTTGTAGGCAGGTCCAAATTAACTAAAGGCAGCGCAACACAAGTAGGCAGGGTCAACAATACCATAGTGCAAAATACCATCCCAGCAGAACCAAATAACATCCTCTCTGCCGCTGATCAGGTACATAATGAGCTTTCAACAGTAATTAACACTGTAAGAATCAGGTACTCATGTACCCAGCCACCGACCGCACATGTCCTAGTGAATTCAACTGCCATGGCCCACACCTCACCTCCTAAGCCCCCAGCTCCATATCTTAATCAAAGACATCGGGAGGAGTAGGACAGAAGATGGTAGGTATTGATGGCCACTACAGAGGGACAGCTTTTGTGGCAGTATATTGTGCTGCCACAAAAGCTGTCACTGCCACAAAAGCTGTCCCTCTGGGGTGGCCATCAATACCTACCATCTTCTGTCCTACTCCTCCAGATGTCTTTGATTAAGATATGGAGCTGGGTGTTTAGGAGGTGAGGTGTGGGCCATGGCAGTTGAATTCAGGAGGACATGTGCGGTCGCTG
Source organism: Rhinella marina (assembly GCA_900303285.1). Lineage (NCBI taxonomy): Eukaryota > Metazoa > Chordata > Amphibia > Anura > Bufonidae > Rhinella > Rhinella marina. The sequence goes on from ONZH01016224.1 coordinate 142,328, forward strand.
GCTGGGTACATGGGTACCTGATTCTCACAGTGTTAATTACCGTTGAAAGCTCATTATGTACCTGATCAGCGGCAGAGAGGAGATCTTGAGTAGCCCCTGGGGCATGGAACCACGGGGAAATTTCCCTGTAGGGTTTATGGCCAATCCGCCCCTGGACATACGGATGCAGATGGTACACGGTGTACTGTCCAAATCTTTTTCGGCCCCATTGGAATGAATAGGTCTGCAAAAAATATGGATAGGATGCAGACTAAAAATACGGTTGTGTGCATGGGGCGTTATGCTGGTACATAGAGAAGACAAAACTTTGTAGCAAATGTAAATTGGGCCTCCATTTCTGTTGTTGGTTGATAGCACCACATTCCTGACCACCTGAGATAATCTTACTGCTTACTGCTTGTTTGTCTGTACCTATAGCCTTCAGTTATCTTTGGGCTAAATCCTCTGTTTGCAAATGTCACAGGCCATGGAGAAGGAAACCATATGTAGGGTTAGAAAAGGAGATCAACGCTCTTGCTTGGTTGCCTGGAATGCAATTCTGGCATAGAGACATTGCATGTTGATCTGTTAAGCCATCATTTTAAAGGGGATTTCAGGACCTAAACATTGATGGCCTATCCTTTGAAAGTGAACAGTACTGAGCTGTGGCAGTAGGCATAGTTGCAAGTACAGACAGCCATCAATTAATAAATACTTTGCACTCTGTATACTAGGGTGGTACAGTGGAGATAACTGGAAATTGCTTAAACACCATGAACAACCTAAATAACCTATTATAAAGCAGTCTAGTACAGTAAACCACGGTTTGCCTGGCTTAAACCCTAAATAAATATGGGATCATCTTTCATTGTATGCACTGTATTTGCATACTGCCAATGCTTTTGATGTGAAAAATCTTAAAAGGGTTCTCCAGGAATGATTTAAAATGGCTGCCAGCAACCTGTCCTAGAATGTGAGAAAGACTGGAGGGTGAGGAGGCCTCACTACACTCTACACTGCTCTACAATAGATTGTAATGTTGAGATCCTGCCTATTCTATGCCATCATGGCTGAGCAGCCTTACAGGAGAACTAACCAATATGTAGTATATGTAAGTGCCCGAGTGAAGTGTGTAGCGATGCGCTGCGGCCCTCACCCCCAAGAAGCTCTCCAGGTGAAAGTAAAGAGCCCTGTTCACATTCTAGCACGGGTTAACTGTGCTGTCACACGCAGTGGCCACTGCATAGTAACTCAGCGCACCGCATTACCATTTCTTTCATTAGCAATTTGCAGGGATCTGAAGATCATGGGTGCAACTTGCTGCTCTGTGATGGCCGCTATGTGTGACAGCACCCTACATTTGACTGAGGCTATTATGTTGATATAAGTGCAATTGGTTTATGTTTTGTCTTTGTGTTAGATGATTTCCTACTACCTACTGACAAATATATTATCTACTTTATTGCTGTTCTTCATCCGCTTCATCTCATTTAAAGTATAAAACAGTTATTTCCACTTTCATAGCATAATTAAATTGTGTGACTCATTATATTCTGGACAAAAGGATACAGATGATGCAAATTTCAAGTCAGCATTCCATTCCTCTGCCTCATTTACTATAATACCATAACGTACATGGCAAATTTATCAATGTTCCAGCAGAGCTGACCTCTGACGACCATGATGCTGCTGCATAATGTTCCAAAAGCAGCAGAAACGAAAACTGAATTAGTCATAGATTGCAGTAGTTTCCGGAACTATCTAACCTTTGTTCTAATATTTTGACATAAGTCTCATTTGCCAATGGTATGCACTGTGCTAGAACAAGTAATAACAAGATGGTGAATACCATCTCATGACTTTGGGCTCATAATTTTTACATTTCATCAACTAAACTATATTACATTCTGATTGCTGAGAATATATCCAAAGTCAAGGAGCTTATATTATTGTCTGATACAGTATACTGAATATTAGTTTCAAGGCAAAGGGTGTGGCATTTATGCGCCATTGTTCGCCAAAAAAACATTCTCACCATCCTTGGGCATCTAGTAAGCCAGTGAATAGGTTTGTAGTTAGACTGTAGTTAGACAAGTTAGACTAGACAGTCTAAAAGTGTGCCACCTTTATCATCTAGCACCAGCCACTGTGATAAATCTGGTGCAGTTTAAGACTTTCTGTCTTACATATGCCGACTGAGCAGGTAATTATCAGGAAGGAACAATTTCTTCCCGATTATTGCCTGCTGGTCAGTGGACGTAAGAGATGCATTTACAGTACATGCACCGATTATCTCTACTGTATGGGGATGAGCGATGGACAGATTATCCCAGCAGATTATTTCTGGGCAGCAGATCCCAATTTACACGGTATGATCTGCTGGCCAGAAACAATGATTTAAGTGTTTGCATAAAAGATGATTTCACCCTATAAACAATCGATTTGCGTTTTTTTAGGAATCTGCAGCACCTTTACATGATTATTGGGAAGAAGCGTACATACCAACATTCCTTCCCCATAACTGGTTTGACAATTGTCCAGTGTAAATACATCTTAAATTAGTTTTCCAGGACTTTAATACTGATGACCTACTCTCTAAATAGATCATCTGTATCTGATCTGTGTGGGTCTAACACCCAGGACCCCCGCCGATCAGCTATGTGAGAAGGCACTGGTGCTCCTGTGAGCGCTGCGCCTTCTCCGTGATTACCAAACACAGTGTTGTACATTCTATAGCGGCTTTGCTTTCTATAATACTGATGTCTTCTTATGCGGCATAAGGTCTTTGGGCTCCTGGGCTCGGTACCTCTACACCCCCTATAGCTACACCTCTGCTGATAACCTATCCAGAAGATAGGTTATCGGTAGCGCTGAGCAAATCGAAGTTAATGAAGTGAAATTCGATTCGAATTTTAGGAAAAATTTGATTCGCCATGTATCCGAACATCTTGGCGCTTCGTGGTAACAAATCAATTTTTCTTGAAATGGTGGTAAATAACAAAAAAATACATACTCACCTCATCCATTTGATCGTGGAGAGGCCTTCGCGGCCATCATGATTGAAGAAAACACGCGCACTGACATGTAACGTTACCACATCATCACACTTGGCGGGCACAATGACATCAACCCCCCATGCTTGCACAATCCCTTTAAACCAATATGTAAGACCAATATTCCATTTTTATTTCGAAGAGAACACCTTGCTCCCCACATCTGCACATTTTATTGTGTGCACAGACTGGTAAAATATCTGACTAATTTGATTGTTATCATGTCTCATATATGCCTATATGATTATAATGTTTAGTAGGTTTCTATCTGCTCAGGATTCCAAGAATTTACTTCTTTAGCTTAAAGCTCTAAGTAACTTTTAGCCTAAGCCCTGACCTGACACAATCTTCCCGTGTGTTCTTCATAGTTAATACTTGTCAATCAGTACGGGGGCTAGAATGTTATCTACAGTGGGTTTCTGAAGGTCAATGGTGAGCTCCCCATCCATTCTTTGTACACAAAATACCCTTTAAAGTATTTTTTGCATTGAGGACTCCTTGGTTTATTCTTCTGATGAACTGCCATAAACTACAGTCTAAAGCTAAAATGTTTTTTCCATCAGAGCAAAGGGGAGGGACATTTTTTTAATTATTGCATTCTACTCATTTTGGACTACAAATCCTTTTTTTTTTCAGTTAGTCTTTATGAAATTTTTTCATCTGTTTTCTCTGTACAGTCTCTGTATATTTGCAGAGTAGCAAGCTTTCTCTTCACAGTAAATTCTGTCAGATAGAAAACCTGACAGCTCATTTGTAGCCCTCACAGCTGACAGCTCATTAACACTTATTTCAGCTATATTGTTATTATTTTGATAAGAATTTAGCTATAATGAGTGCTTATGCGCTGTCGGGAGTTCAGAGATAAGGGCTACACACGAGCCGTCATCTGACAGGACTCGGTGTAAAACAGAAAGTAACAGTCTGTTTGCAGACAAGTGAAAAAGCCATTTTAGCCCCAAATAAGTAAAATGCAATCATGAAAAATTGCCTTTAGTACAGCTCCACTTTAAGGCCCCCCTCTCTAACTTACACCACAATGCAGGAAGAATGTGGTACTATATGGCACCTATTAAAATAAATGGGTGTTCATGTTATATAGCATTGAGCAGAGTAATGAACAGGGTACTTTGTTCTTGATTTGATGTTATTTAATCTGTTCATGCTTTGTATGTATTCCCTAAAGTTGTCTGTAGGTGGCAATATTTAGTTATTTATGCCCTGACTCAGCAGAGGGATCTAGCTTTCTAGTCAGTATTGCATCAGCCACTGCACAGTTTTAGCTTGGCCTGCTGTTTAGGGCAGATGCTTGTTAAACTCCAGGAGAAACATCATTTTAGGTGAGAGAACAATTCTTGAGGTAAAGCTGGAGAAGACATTCATAAGCTATTCAGGATCACAAGGCCGTGCATGCTAGCAAGGTATTCAGTATTTATGGCTGATATAGAGACTTTGTCGATTGTGGAAGGATTAACGTGTAACGTCACCTTTCACACTTATATAGGGGTTTGGCCGACCATTTCGAGATCTGCATTTCTCAGTCTGAGAATTGCAGAGCTAATTGTGAGACATTTTTGCACGTGGATGGTTTGCAGCCTGGGACACCTTCCACATTTTTGAGTTTTGCACGCATGAGATCATCTTGGAAAGGTTGCAAAGGGTTTAGAAGGAGGTCAGGGGCTACTTCTCCTATTATCATAATTGTTGTTTGCCTATATACAGCTATTGGGAAAAGACTGCACTGCGACTTGCCTTGGAATAGTGCCTTGATATTGTTGGATGTACTACAACTCCCATTCTGCACTTTAGTAAGGAGAGACTTGTTTATTTTCTACAATTGGCCTGATTATTGACCCCACAACCATTCCGTGGCCATTGCTCCTACATCTCCTGCCTTGCACCTGTACAACACTCATAACATTAATGACACACATTGACTACCATCAGGCAGGAGACCCAACATTAGAATGTGCCCAGGAAAGAAAGGTTGCGCCCTCCTATGTCTGCCCTGGTCCTAGGAATCATCGATATGAGAATTGCCACTGTAAATTAATTATTGCAGCCAGAGCCACTACCACTCCCATCTTCCGCTCTGCTCCTCCCAGGCTGTGGTAAAAGTAGGTTTGGGGCTGTGTTACAAATTTTGCATTGATACTGATTCTCAACTGCAGAGCAGGACTAGTACGCCTAAGTCATTCTCAATAGAGAGGGACAGCCGCTGCTTTTATTTATGAGCACTTTCTACACAATGACTAATGGAAGGCTTTACATTTACTTTACATCAGTAGTTTAAATAATCTAGCACTCATTGTATAAATGAATATATTCATCTGTTTGCATCAGCATTGAATTGCAACAGTGGGTACAAAGTATAAAGATATCAGAAAAACTAAAATGCTTTTGTGTAAGTTTGTATGATGAAAGTAGACAGAGCGCATACATCCAGTATGTTCTAATTATTGATCAAATACAGCTTTTGGGCTGTGGAAGACTTCAACCTTAGTACTGTTGAGCTCAGTATCTACTCATCACGCCATAAAATAAACATGGCTTCAAATGAGGACATTAAACCCCAGACTAGTCTGCAATTATCTATATGCACATTGCAGAATGTAAATAGCACATCTGAAATCAAGATAAGCATTTGAAACTGAACACTAGAGGTCGGGAATTTTCATAAAGAGTTTTGTCACACAAAAGTTGCCCATACATATAAGATAGCTGTCATTGCTTCACCTGCCATACACATGCACGCTTGATTCCTCTGGTAACTTATCTTTCAAGAACAACAGGGAATTAGTTTATTGATATCAAACTGCCTAAGCCTTCTTACCCCAAAATCTGCCGCTAGAGGATAGCCAACCTGTTTGGTGGGTATATCAAATGTTGGTGGACAACTATTCTGATACCGCCATATATATATATATATATATATATATATATATATATATATATATATATATACCACACTGAACATGCATGGATTCTCAATAGGGAGATAAGAATAAACTGCTGTCTAACATCTCTGGTGGTCTCTGAACAAAGTACATTCAACATGCCAGTCCATCTTTGACCAGATATCTGCCGCCAGGGCATTGTTCAGACACCCCCATACACAATAGATGGTCGACTGGTCAACATTCATCTAATGTGTATGGGCAGCGGAACTAGAACCATACCTGAAACAAGATTCCTGGACTTAAAAGGAGTCATCCATTCAGAGCAAACTCTGAATATAGCATGGGCCTCTGCTAGCATGAGAGGAAAGCCACTGAAAGTAGCAGTGGTTCTCCTCTCATCCTGAAGAACTTGGCAACGCCACTTGGTTGCCACATATAAAACTACATTCCCCTTCACATGTGAGAACCTGTAGCTGTCAGATGATGTCAAACTGATTTGCACAGATAGATTATGCAAACATGGAATACAGAGAATATGGTAGGTCTTTGACTTACAGCCATCTCCTGACTTGCATGTGCATTTTAATGGGTTAATTCACATATAGAAGTAAATTTACATCAGCTAAGCCAGCAGGAGGCAGTAATCTGGTGCTTGGGTAGCACTCCAGCAACGTAGTTGCTTTCTGGCTCTTTTTAAACCAGTGGAGTACAAGAATTTTAGATGGACACAGAGAACAAAAATGATCACAAAGTTTCATACTGGGTCAGTTTTGTGTCTGTTTTGTGGGTGTCTTCATGAGCTGGATGGAGAAATGTTGCAATGTTTCTTTGTCCAGCTACTGTATGGACACCAGACAGGACATCAGTTTCTGATAAGTGTTAGAACCTGATTTGCTGACCCTTAGTAACACATATTGACTTCAGTATAGAACCCCTTTAAGTAAGAACTTGAATGATACTGACTCATTGTGATCCACCAAACTATTTCTAGCTAGTTGGTTGGGTCAGCTTTATACTTTGGGGCATTGCTGGTAGGCATTGCCATCTCTTTTCTGTGAAGACTAAGAAAATGGTGAAATGTTATTGTGCAGTCTGAAAGGTTAATTTTAAAGCTTAACTTGCTGCCACTTCACATGCAGCAAGTATGCTACAATCTGAATTATTTTTTCACACTATAGCCCTAAATTTTTTTTAAGTTATATAACACAATAAAGGTACCCTAAATTGGTGCAATGAAAAAATACAATTTGCCCAGAATAAAACAAGCCCTCATACAACTATGTTAACAGGAAATTATTTTTTTTTTATGCACAATTAGCGGGCAGCAAACATCCTTGCAAGGATGCTCAGAAATGTCCTTGCAGAGATAAACACAGACCAATCTTAAACTGGATAATAACTAAAAGTTTTTTAATTATAATTATATGCCCCACTTTCTAATCATGTTTAGTGATAGTACTTCAAATACAGAAGGGGGTTTACTACAGGACTGATGTTCAGAACTAAGATTTATTGTTAAATGTCATTTTACACATCCCTTTGCAGACAAATCATAAATGCACACTGGTCTCAAAATAGAGCTCACAGACACTTTACAAATGCCCTAACAACAATTCACAAAGTAGGATCCATTTCAAGTGAAGTCAATTAACTTGTAAATGTCTTCTCATGTGGAAGGAAGCCAAGAAAGAAAGGAAAGCAAACAAGCTCCATGTAGACAGGATAAACTCAGCCTCACAGGGTACAATTTGCTTTTATTCTTCTCTCTTTAGTATTTGAATTTTGTTGACTATATCTATTGCCAGAAGGCTTCACTGCTGAACACGTTGCCAGTATATAAAGTGCTGAGTACCCAGTAAGCCTATATCCTCTCCTATTCTGTACACAAACATGCATTACCTTGCCCTGTACATAATGCTTTCATTGTGCTCTTACCCAGTAGCCTGAAAGCATTCATTATTCTCTACAGGTCAAAACTATTACATTGCATAAATGTGCAGCAATAGTACAACATAGCAATTTTCCAATTAAATTATTGGAGAGTTAGTGGGTAGGGTGTTAAATAAGACTCGTCTGCAGTTAAGACAGAATTGAGTTAAAGTAAAAGTAACCTAGGATCCTTTTGCCTGTTAATTCTACTGGTGATAGGACTTGTAGTGTAAAAAAGTCCACCGAGAAACACTTGACATCTTGACTTTCGTACTGCATGAGCATTCAATGGTCTACATTCAGCATTCAGTTGCCTTCATTTCCAGGATAACCATATAGATGAACTGTTGTATGACAAACTAGCTGGCACCACTATATACCTGTAGGAAACTGCCTAGGTATTCAAAATCAAATACCTAAAAACTGCTAAGAGTATTGCCACACGGTCAGGTTTCTGCATGCAGTTTTGGAAGCCAAGAAAGAGAAGTAGTATCTCTCCTTTATATTTTCTCTCCTTTTATGACCCACTCCTGATTTTAGCTTCCAATGTTGCATGCAGAAACCTGACCAAATGGCCATAACCTTAAAAGTTTGTACGATGCGTATATTACATATAATAATACCTAAAACCCCTGAATGCACTCACCGTCACCAGACTTCATATACGTGTTACCTGGTATGTAAGCTAATTACTCTGCAAAATCCTTCATGGTTTCTTTCCAGCCTAAAGTAAGTCAACTAGTCAAGATAAATACTTCTACCCTATAATCTATAAATGGGCAGGTGAAGTATCAATGAGATTATTTACCACAGTTACTGTCCCTCCCTTCTCATTACCTCATTCATCACTGTTTCTGGTACATGGTTCTCTAGAGCCAATCGTTCCAGGTGGCATCACCAGAGGGCAGGAGGAAGAACACAGTAATACATTACAGATTTTTTTTTTTAAAGAAAGTTACGGTAATTATACAACTTTGAGGGTTCTAGAGAGATACCTTTCATCCATTAAAAAGGTAAAAGGGGTTTTATACAGTACCAAGTAGCCAATAAAGATTAAATGACTTTTCATGCTGATTGCTATACATTGGTGTGTGGAAAATTCAGTCTTTGATTCCACACTTGCAGAGGTACAGAGACATACACACATATATTTAATGGGGTTATGCTACCAAAAGTATTACTACACACCAAATAGGGCATTGCAAATGAAGTATTATTTGAATATACTGTATATTTAATAAAGTTTTGTTCATTACATTTTCCACACTGGCAGTGTCCCTGCTGTTTATCCTTCTGGTTCACCCTCTCCTCAGGAGAGTCCCGGCTCCCTTCCTCTCACCTCAGTGCTGGTGTAGTGTAGTGGCCTCCTAGGTGAAGCAGATACTTTTCATTCATCCTTACTTATAAATTGCTGGAAATGTATAGCTATATCTGCATCTATATACAGTTTACATCTCTGGAGCTATATGTGAGGGACTATTTTCTATGCCGGGATGAGAAGGGGTTAAAATGATCTAATTGTAATGCATCCTCAGGGTGATGAGCTCCTGCAAACACACAGAAAGACAACCAATTCCTCCAGATATGTAAGTAAAAATTTATGTTCAATTTATTTATAGTGGTGTTCCAGTTTTAATTATTTATTTAGCAAATATTTATTTACTTTATCACTTATATAGCGCTGACATATTCTGCATTGCTTTACAGACATTAGCATCACTCTGGCAGTTATACAATTTTCTAATATACATGTAGTTAAAATTTTGCTTGTAGACCTTTATTTATGTTCACACAATAGCCTCTCTCTAAAGAACAAAAATGATATGGCCCATTTTAGTCCTGTAAAATGCATGCAAGGTAGGAAATCTGAATAGGGCTAAAGATGTCAGTCATGTAATCCTCAATCCCATCATGTAAACTCTGGTATTCAGTTAAAGGGGTTGTCTCAAAATGGACAATGGGGGCATATCGCTAGGATATGCCCCCATTGTCTTATAGGTGTGGGTCCCACTGCTGGTACCCGCACCTACATCGAAAACGGAACCCCGCAAGGTGGTGGCTGGAGGACTCCGGTCCGTCCAGCACCAAGCCGGCTCCCCATAGAAGTGAATGGGAGCATGCGCGGCCCAAGCTCCCATTCATTTCTATGGGGCTGAGGGAAAAAGCCGAGCCAGCGCTTGGCTGTTTTTGCCAACCCTCTAGAAAATAAATGGAGGGTGGCTGCGCATGTGCAGTGTGCCCTCCTTCACTTTCGGGGCTCCGTTCTTGATATAGGTGCGGGTCCCAGCAGTGTCTGTGTAGAAGCACATAACTTTAATAACGTGACAACATCAGCTAGAGACAGTCAGCCATGTAAACACACATACAGTGAAGTAGTTGTAATAGCCACAATGGTTTCCACCATTTGTCCTATGTAGTTATACCATGGGATGTCCTGTGTGCCAACCCAGCACATATGTGTCATGTAACACAGTTGGTTGCTGAATGTCAGTGGCGTGTCACATGACTGATACTATGTTTCAGTTAGGCCATGGATACATTACACAAGACTGAGTAATTCATGCTGTGCAGATAGGGGATAGACCATTGATCCATTCACTCTGGGATTCAGCGGCTTCCATTCTTGTGTTTGCTGGAGATCCCAGCGGTTGGGACTTTCAAGTCTGTGCTTAAAGTTTCATGTAAATGGTTGTTTCGTGTGGAGCTTTAATAGGGCTGGCATTCTTGTGATTACTGCGACTGAAAATCATTCCATTCATCTGAATAGGCCTTGTAGAAATCTATGCGCTTGCTGCCAAAACAACCACATTCAGACGAATGGAACTGATTTTCAGTCACAAAACAAAATCTGCTGCATGTGAAGGCATCCTTTACCACATCATCAGCATATTGAGGGGTTGACCATTCATTCAATATGAACAATTGCCAATGGGGAGCATAGACTTCCCAGTATATACATTTGTCTAGTACTATGCACTTTGAATGCAGGATGCAGAATAGGAATAAGTACATGGCACAATATCCTACATGCACATATGCCATATAGACAACTACTGTATATGGAAATGCTGTGATGTCACAAACATTAATCCAGTCAGCAATTTCATAAAATGGATTTTAACACTCAGTGTTTGGGTGTAAAGATTACTTGGCTTCAGAACAGCTTAACGGCACATAACAGCACCATGTGATGAAATCTTCCCAGACGCCGGACATAGCCTGGGGTCAGCACGTTTTGTACCTAATAGCTGAGAAGATATGATTCATAAAAAATCAGTGATAAATGCATTAAAAAAACATATTTTTTCTTATGGATGATAGAAAGGCAGAGGTTACAGATTTTGGGTTCTGGAACCAAACTTTTATCTTGAATCCACCAACTAACCAGGCATGACTCTCTGAATATGATCCATATAGAATATAAAAAAGTATTAAGCCTCCCAAGTCTAATGCGATTATTTTCTTATATAGGGTGACAGGCACTTTAGTAATAGGGATCAGTCACAATGGTACCTCGGTAAATCTGTGAATAATTAGTGTAAAAAAGGAATGGTTTACCTCGAAATGTTTTTTTTAATTATTTTTACATATAAGACAAGATCATTGATATCATACAAAGCTTCTAATTCACAGCTTCTTAAAAGGAGACTGTCACCTCTGCCAAGCCCTATTAAAGAAGCACTCCCATAAAAAAATGTATTCTGTAAACTGTTAGAAAGGTACATGATATTAACTGTAGTGAAGGTACTTTTCCTACCAGTGACTGTATTTGTGAGTTGTAACCTCTCTTCTGATCCTCAGCTGTGTCACATGACCAGCACTCTGATTTCCAACTGACAGAGGAAGTTGGTTTCTTCTCTACTCATTCTTATGAGACTGACATTGAGGAATAGGAATACCCATAGGAATACATAGAGAATACATAGAGAAACCAGCTTTCTGTACACATAAGATGCTGTGTGATTTGAAAAAGTCTGAGTGTTGGTCACATGACACAGCTGAAAAGCAGAAGGGAGGGGATAACTAAAAAATAGATACCCTGGTAAGAAGATTACATTCACTACAAGTTACATTGTGTACCTTTCTAACAGGTCAGAGAATAAACTTTTTGGGGAGGACAATAATATATGTATATAACACCTACTGCTGACATCTCCATTTTCTCCCCACTATACACCTGCAAACCAGTCATGGAATGCATTGAGAGGACTCCTGTGCATGCACACATGATGTTGAGGACTCCAGGAGAAGTCCTTTCTTTCAATTCCATAGTCAGTTTGTGGGTGCATAGTGGGGGAATGAGGACTTACATATTACTGATCTAGAGTCAGTGGCAGGTGACAGATTCCCTTTAAAGGGAGCAGTGAGAGAGTACTCAGCAGTTAAAGGGAACCTGCCCTCATGAAATTGCTGTTTAGTGCATCAGCAGCATGTTATAGAGCTGGAGAAGATATGCAGACTGATATATGTTTGTAGGAAAATATTTAGTATAATTTATTCATTGAAATTAAGGAAATATTTCTACAATAAGGGGTCTAGTAGGTGGTCTCACTCAATGATTAACATTAGAGATGAGCAACGTTTTCAAGAAATTTGTTTTGTTCCTAATTAACAGCATGCATAGCTAGTCCTTTCTGGTAGTGAAACAGTTACTGTGACAGGCAGGTGAACATCCCAATAACAGTAGAATTAGACAGCTTATTCGCCCCAATTTGAGAATCAAGGCCTAATAGAATTGTTTATCCATCAAACAAGGTGGACACCCCACTAACAGTAAAAGTAGACAGGTTACTCACCCAAATTTGAGAATCAAGACCTAATAGAATTGCTTATCTATTAAACAATGAGGACAATGTTCAAATAGATAGCTCTGTGCCTTACACAAGGATTGATGCAAACCGCGCTGTCTCCTATGGATCCCTTCAGTTTCAGATTACAGTCCCTACACTGTCCCTGCAGTCTCCCTATGCTCTCCCTACAGTGTGTAAAAACTCTTGCTACGATCTCCATACACTATCCCTGCACTCTCCCTATCCAATACTCCACAATTAAAAGCTTTTAGCGACACTGTCCCTAGCACTCGTCACGTCTCTCCCTATGATCAGCTCACAGTAAAATGGCGGCAACCACGCGGGATGAGGCTTTTAAAGGGCTGTGACACCACAGAGGCTGGCTAGCTGCTGATTGGCTGTCTGCACAACATTATGGTTGATCTCGCATTCCCGGGCTTCTTACTTTTACTTTGTAACACGTGTAGCTGCAATTTTAGGGAAAAAAATTCCTTACCACGAAGTGCAAATTCAGATTTGTTGTGACTCAAATTTTTCCTAAACTTTGGATCGAATTCCTCTTCAGATTCTTCAATTCGCTCAACACTAGTTGACATACTGTACATAGGTAGCCCTCTTATATGTATGTTCATACCGGAATGGCTGTCAATCACTGAGTAGGACTACCCACGGGACCCCTGACCAAAGAATTCAAATAATACTGAATCTTTTCCACAAAACTAAAACTCCAATTCCCAAAAAGTTGGGCCACTGTGTAAAATAAATAAATCTAAATAACAGAATACAATAATTTGCAAATCTCATAGACCCATATTTTATCCACAATAGATCATAAAACACATATCAGATGCTGAAAGTGAGACATTTTACCATTCAATGAAAAAAATTATTCATTTAGAACAAGATTTCTCATTTCATGATCTGCCAAATGTTTCCTACTGGAAAACGTTCTTGACTGCAGATAGGCCAGTTCAGCACACAAGCTCTTCTTCTGTGAAGCCATGCTGTTGTGATGGATGCAGTATGTGGTTTAGCATAGTCTTGCTGAAATGTGCAAGTGCTTCTCTAAAAGAGACCTTGTCTGGATGGGAGAATATGTTGTTCAAAACCTCTATATACTGTTTAGCACTGATAATGCTTTTTCGGAATGTGTAAGCTGCCCCTGCTATAGGCACTAATGCCATCAGAGATGCAGGATTTTGAACTGTTCAATGATTACAAGCTGGATTGTCTCTCTTTTCTTAAGTCCGCAGAACACAACATCCATGGTTTCCAAAAAAAATAAAAATAAATTTTGATTCATCTGCCCACAGAACAGTTTTCCATTTACCTCAGTCCATTTTAAATGAGCTTTGGGCCAGAGAAGACAACTATGTTTTTGGATTGTGTTGACATATGGCTTATTCTTTGCAAGATACAACTTTATCTTGCATTTGGTTATTGCACAGTGAACTATGTTAACAATCATTTCTGGAAATGTACCTGCAGTGATTCCAGTACAGAATCATGTGTGTTATTAGTGCAGTGCCACTTTGGGGCAGAGATCACATGCATCCAATATTTACAGTTATATTGACCTTGTCAATTGCCCACATGGATTCTCTGAATCTTTTGATATAATGAACTGATACATCCCCACACGTAATGTCAGATCCTCACAGGACCTTCTCCTCAGTTCTCCTCTCATTTGTTCTTCACACAATCGACTACAAGATTTCTCAGGTGTCTCTCCCCTACTCTGGAACTTTCTACCCCAACACATCAGGCTCTCCCCCAACATCCAAAGCTGCAAGAGTAACCTGAAAACCCAACTTTTCAGGAAAGCCGACCATCTGCAATGAGCATGCTGCCACCACACAGCCACAAGAGCACCCTATATCGTCACCTACTGTGTTCTCCCCTTCCCTTATAGATTGTGAGCAGGGTCCTCTACCCCTCTGTACCAGTCTGTAAATAGTTTCTTGTTTATTGTGTTTTTTATTTCTGTGTAAACCCAGCTGGATGTACAGCGTCATGGAATTAATGGCGCTTTAAAATAAATAATAATAATAATAACTGTAGATGGTGTATATTCAAACTCTTCAAAATATGTTAAAAAACATTTTTTGAAATTGACACAGTTTTTAACAAATTGGAGAACCTCTGCCCATCTTTGCTTCTGAGAGACTCTGCCTCTCTAACATGCTTCTTTTATACCCATTCATGTGACTTAGTTGCAAATTGCCCCTTCAGTTTTTTTTTTTATTAGTACCACTTTTCCAGCCTCTGTCTCTGTCCCAAATTTTTTGAGCTGTGTTACCATCAAGTTCTAAATTAGGTTGTTTTTTTTTCATGAAATGAAAAAATGTCTCACTTTCTGATATGTCTCAACGTCTGATATGTGTCTATGACATAGTGTGAATAAAATATGGGTCTATGAGATTTTAAAATCATTGCATTCTGGTTACATTTATTTACATTTTACACAGCATACCAATTTTTTTTTCGAATTTGTTGTATAGATCATTTTGCAAGTCAGTCTGATTATACTGATACCAAATTTATATAGTTTTGAGTTTGTTAAACTACTTTAAAAAAAAGTAAAATGCTTTCAATTGACATATTCATATAATGTTTTTATGTTTTTGTCTGCTATGTGAGGGCCTGTAGATTTTATTGGTACCATTTTGGGTTACATATAACTTTTTGATCACTTTCTATTCAATTTGTTTGGGATGTCGATCCCATCAATCCGATTTACACGGCCTATCCTGAGAAAAGGCCATATTAAAGTCCTGGAATACCTCTTTAATAATAGCATAGCAACATACCAAATACCCTACTGACAGAATCTGACCATTTCAAAATTCAATCCATAACAGGGTCAGCTGCACTTGGCTTACAGCCACCACTCCCTGAAGCCAGGAGTCTAAGCACGTATTAACAGCCAGGGATGATGTTACATAAAGCTGCAGACTGAGGGCATGAAATGCAAACCCTCTGAATAACATGATAAGATTAGCAAATTGTAACCATACTGGGCACGAGAAATTATCAGTTCTGCCAGCACTGTGACAAACCATAAGATCTTGTCTTCAATATAGGTGATGGGGGAAGGAGACTGTGGCAGACATAAAAACATTTATTAATGCAGGTCTCTGGTTCTAAAAAATATTTCAAAATAGCAGGGGAATGTATATGCACATTGTGCTCTCGACCTCACAAAATGAATGGCGGACCGATTCCCGGGCACCTCTTTGCCATCCAACATGGCCGTGACACATATCATACTACCGAACCAGCCATCTTTGGTGGCATAAAACGGGCTTGGGAATGGGCAGATCCACAGCTCAGTCTACTTTCACACTTATGTTGTTCCGGTATTGAGATCCGGCAGAGGATCTCAATACCGGAATTACATGGATCTGTTTTGATTTTGCACATAAGGATGCATTTGTTCGTATCCGTCACCATTGACTTACTGTTTTCAGTGCCAGATCCCTTTTTTTAAAGTTTTTATGACCGGACACAGAACCGCAGCTTGCAGCAGGTTTGTGTCCGGTCACAAAACGGAATGCTGATGGAACGGAAGACATCCTGATGCATCCTGAACGGATCTCTTTCCATTCAGAATGCATGAGGACTAAATGGAAACGTTTTTTCACCTTATTCAGATTCTCTGCCGGATCTCAATACCGGAAAACAAAAACGCAAGTGTGAAAGTAGCCTCAGTCGGTGAAATGGAGTTCACAATGTAAGTGTACTATAGATCCCCAGCTAATTTTAAATTTTTATATAATTATAATACGTAAAGATGTTTTTGGTTACATAATTTAGTAATTCGACGACTAACCTATAATGAAATAAAATTGCCTAAATAATAGTACATTTTACAAGTCTATTAAACACAATACACTAGAATTACAATAGGTCATTATTACCATTTCAACCATTTATTACTGTCATTCCCCATACCAGTTACTTGTTTAGAAGATGCACTAGTCTGAGTAGAAGAAGATATTATCTCGGACCAGTACTAGGGCATAACTAATGGTGGTGCAGAGGTAACATATACCCATCTGCCACATAAGACACCAATATATATAAATGGTACTTGGAAGGTTGAAAGGAACTTTCTACTTCTATGTTATAATTTAGGCTCCAGCAACTGCTTGTTAAAGGGAACCTGTCATCAACTTTATGCTGCCCTTACTGAGAGCAGTATAAAATAGTGACAGAAATGCTGATTTCAGCGGTGTGTCACTCATGAGCTAAAAGTAAGTGGTTGCCAAGAACCAGCATCATAATCATTGCAGACTAGACCTGGAAAAGAGTCAAATCTACCTGAGAAGAGTCATGGTTATTCATAATCTCCTGCTCTCCCCGCCCATCTGATGATCATTGGCAGTTCTCTCCTAGAGAGAAAGGGAGAAAACTAGGTAGAAGCCTGTCAATCAGCAGGTGGGCAGGGAGAGCAGGAATTCATGAATAACCATGACTCTTCTCATGAAGATATGACTCTTTTCCATGCCCAGTCTGCAATGTTTGTGATGTTGGTTCTCGGCAACCACTCACTTTTAACTTATAAATGACAGACTGCTGAAATCAACTCACCTGTCTCTACTTTATTCTGCCCTTAGTATGGGCAGTATAAACGTGATGACAGGTTCCCTTTAAATAATGCAATAACAGTACTTGCCATAATAATTAGCTTTGTAATCTGGAGACTGCAGACAGCAACGGGTAGAAGCCTATTCCTGCCTGGTCAAGAAATATAATTCTGGAGGCTATAAAGGTATAATGACTCCTGATGGTAATTATGTTTCGATAACATACAATGTGTCACACACACGTTAAAGGGGTTATCCAAATTCTAAAAGATCCCCTCCAATGCCCAGGCCCCTCATATACATTATACTTACCTGCTCCCCAGCATCCTCATTGCTCCAGATCCCTGCACTGCCCCAGTTGTATCTCCCCGTTGCGTGGATCAAGATCAAGACCCAAAAATACATAAATGACTAAGCATATTCGAATGTATCTGTTGCTAAAATTGGAGTGTTATTTCAATAACTTGTCATAAAAATCTGGCTTTGCTGAGCTTTCTGATTATGATTTGGCATTTTGACAATATAGCTGCCTTGAAGTATATCTCACGGTCACCTTGTTTTACAGGCCTGATGCCAAACTGGAACTTTTCCTAAGTTCAAGATATTTATGCTTCAAACAAACAGGACGTTGAACATTTTTTACCTTCTATGTTATTAGTTAATTACTTGTCTGAATGCCATAGGTAACACATAAAGAATCATGTATGAGTATCTTCATGCTACTTATAAAACATGAGAAATTGTATACTTTGAGTTGGGTATTTTAGTACCTGTAAGATACAACAGGAGATAGTGGGATATTGATTGAGAATTAAAAAAAAAAAATGTCCAATCCCTTAGAGAGTAATACTTACAGCAATTATTAAATGTCATGTGCGTAAAGGTACAGATATATTTTTCTTCATTCCAAACTATGAAATATAGGCTTAGCGGTTCAATTGGGATCTATTCAAGAATTAAGATGCTTTTGTCACTTTTAGAATGGGTTAATATATAGTTTTTTTTTGTTTTGTTTAGTTTTTTTGCTGGCATTTTTTATGCGTTTTTTTTGTCAAAAAGCACCAACTCCAGATGTTGAATGGAATTATAGAGGAAATATTATAATGTATATAAATAATGTAGGACAAAGAGGAGTTTCGTAGTGGCTTTTTTCATTCAAGAAGTGTGTTTTTGGTATTAAAAGGGGGGTTCCGAGAATTTTTTATCAGTTTCTGATCTGTGGGGGTCTAAGACCCCGTGGCCTTCTCCATGCTTTTCCTAGGCCAGTAACAACCCGTTCATGTGTCACAAGGTCTAGGAGAAGCTCAGCCCCATTCAAGTGCCACACCAGGTTCATGCTGTGATGTAAAATAAAATGGCATTACCGTCAAGGGTAAAAAAAAACGTCACTACAAAAAAACATTTGTCCAAAGTTTAATATTTCCCATATACACTCACCGGCCACTTTATTAGGTACACCATGCTAGTAACGGGTTGGACCCCCTTTTGCCTTCAGAAGTGCCTCAATTCTTCGTGGCATAGATTCAACAAGGTGCTGGAAGCATTCCTCAGAGATTTTGGTCCATATTGACATGATGGCATCACACAGTTGCCGCAGATTTGTCGGCTGCACATCCATGATGCGAATCTCCCGTTCCACCACATCCCAAAGATGCTCTATTGGATTGAGATCTGGTGACTGTGGAGGCCATTTGAGTACAGTGAACTCATTGTCATGTTCAAGAAACCAGTCTGAGATGATTCCAGCTTTATGACATGGCGCATTATCCTGCTGAAAGTAGCCATCAGATGTTGGGTACATTGTGGTCATAAAGGGATGGACATGGTCAGCAACAATACTCAGGTAGGCTGTGGCGTTGCAACGATGCTCAATTGGTACCAAGGGGCCCAAAGAGTGCCAAGAAAATATTCCCCACACCATGACACCACCACCACCAGCTTGAACCGTTGATACAAGGCAGGATGGATCCATGCTTTCATGTTGTTGACGCCAAATTCTGACCCTACCATCCGAATGTCGCAGCAGAAATCGAGACTCATCAGACCAGGCAACTTTTTTCCAATCTTCTACTGTCCAATTTCGATGAGCTTGTGCAAATTGTAGCCTCAGTTTCCTGTTGTTAGCTGAAAGGAGTGGCACCCGGTGTGGTCTTCTGCTGCTGTAGCCCATCTGCCTCAAAGTTCGACGTACTGTGCGTTCAGAGATGCTCTTCTGCCTACCTTGGTTGTAACGGGTGGCAATTTGAGTCACTGTTGCCTTTCTATCAGCTCGAACCAGTCTGCCCATTCTCCTCTGACCTCTGGCATCAACAAGGCATTTCCGCCCACAGAACTGCCGCTCACTGGATGTTTTTTCTTTTTCGGACCATTCTCTGTAAACCCTAGAGATGGTTGTGCGTGAAAATCCCAGTAGATCAGCAGTTTCTGAAATACTCAGACCAGCCCTTCTGGCACCAACAACCATGCCACGTTCAAAGGCACTCACCTTACTTCCCCATACTGATGCTCGGTTTGAACTGCAGGAGATTGTCTTGACCATGTCTACATGCCTAAATGCACTGAGTTGCCGCCATGTGATTGGCTGATTAGAAATTAAGTGTTAACGAGCAGTTGGACAGGTGTACCTAATAAAGTGGCCGGTGAGTGTATATCCTTACTACATCTGAAGCTGGTGTTTATTTTTAATAAAAATGCTGCAAAAACTCCATGCAAAAATTTTATACAAAAACACGCTAAACAGATGATCAGATGCACTACAGGATAAATAGTTCTGGAGACACCTAAAAGTATAAAAAGAACAGACTAAATGGAACTCCTAAAACCTACATTTTATTAGGTATACAATAAAACCGCATTAAGACAGTACTGGGTACGTACCCAGTACCGTCTTAATGCGGTTTTATTGTATACCTAATAAAATGTAGGTTTTAGGAGTTCCATTTAGTCTGTTCTTTTTATGCAAAAATTTTACCCATACTGTTTTACAGAGAAATTACCATTATAGGAGGGTACAAATATCCCTATAAAAATGTGAAGCATGCAAAAAATGACATTAAAAATGCCAGGAGTTAAAACACTATATAGGTAGAAGAGCCTAAAAAGAGCCTAAAAAAGACTACATAAAATAATAAGCAAGACAGATGTTTTTGAGGTCTCTTTCTGGCCCAAAAAGACACAACACAGCCCCCATATAATTAGTTTTGAAAAATAAGTTGACCAATGGATAAGTTTCTACATCTGTCATTAAACGGAATGTGTCACCACCTTTATGCTACGCTTTCTTAGCTTTGTCTCTTATTACTATGCGTAGATATAAAGCTTCCAATCAGTGGCTAGATAAGCGACAGCTCAAGAATACTGAGGACTCCACACTTGTGCATATCATTGAGATGACTCTTTCCTCACAAGTGCTGCAACTAATAAAGTGTAACTTAATTACAGGATTTACACACCTAACAAACACTAGAAATGCTGAAATCTGCATGGCTGTCACTACCTTATGATACTCTCAGGGAAGGGACAAAGATAGTGAAATATTCCACGTAAAAGGGTTTTTCCAGCAGTACAATATTGATGACCTATCCTCAGGATAGATCACCTATATCAGATAGGTGGTGACCTGAC
Organism: Rhinella marina; assembly: GCA_900303285.1. NCBI lineage: Eukaryota > Metazoa > Chordata > Amphibia > Anura > Bufonidae > Rhinella > Rhinella marina. Next base: position 163,189 of record ONZH01016224.1, read on the forward strand.
TCCTGGTACCCCCACTGATCAGCTGTTTGAAGAGGCTGCAACACTCCGGTGAGTGCTGCAGCCTCCTCATAGCATGCCAAGAAAAGCACTGTGTAACAAACTCCCAGCAGACGCTCAATGTTTTCAATTTATATGGTCATTTATTTCCACAGGTATACATCAATAGAGATGTATACCTGTGGAAATAAATAAGCATATAAATGGGAAACATTGAGCGTCTGCTGGGAGTTTGCTACATTGTGTTTGCTGGAGATCGCTCCTTCCCGCTGTGGCGCGCACTTAATCGGGTGCTGACCATTACAAGAACAGCGCTGTAGCAGCTATGCTTGATGTTGTAGAGGAGGCCCATTCACTTGATTGTTATTGAGCTGCACGTAAGCTGAGTGATCGAAGAACATGACATCACTGTCTTAGGAAGAGGCCTCAGCACTCACCAGAGCATTGTGACCTCTTCGATTGGTTGGACCCTCACTTATCTATTATTGATGACCTATCCTGAAGAAAAGCCCTTTAAACATATCAGCTCTGCTTCACCCCACTAGTTATTAGTATATAGAACGATAATTTTAAACTCTAGTAGATTCTGTTCACAAAAGATCCATGACATATATCACAGATCTATTTTGTTCTGGTCCAAAATGTACACCTTGGATCCACAAAAGGCCTGCTATAACACAGTGTGAACCAAGACTAATATTTATGCTGTGTGGAGGCAAAATAATATATCGTTCAGAAAAAAAATGAGGAGAATCGACTCAATAACTAAGCATTCCAGTATTCTGTTGTGGCAGAGGAACAGAATACCGGAATTACCATATCCAACATAGCATTTTTTTTATCTGGCCCAATGCCGGCGGACCCCATTATAGTGATCTGGCAGGCCTTGGTGGTGTGGTATTCTGTTCCTCTGTCATAACAGAGTATCAGAATTCTTGCAGCAGATGTGCACATAGCCTAGACCAGTGATGGCGAACCTTTCAGAGACCAAGTGCCCAAATCGCGACCTAAAACCCACTTACTTATCGCAAAGTGCCCATGGCAGTTTAACATTAATACTGAGGTTTTAATTCAGAAAAAACAACTTATACGTTCACATCTTTTGGTTTTAAAGAGAAACACTATAACAGAGTTTTAAATGACAAACAACTTTTCATTGAAAGTTAAATTATTGCAATTAATGTGATTTTTGCTGCTGTATGCATGCTGACAATTTCTCAAATCTTGGCTCATACTTTGTAAGTTTGAGAGCAACACATGCAGCACTGAGGTCGTCTGTTAGCCTGTTTCTGGTGTCAGATTTGATATAATTCAAAGCTGAAAACAACTGCTCACAAGCATAAGATGATCCAAACAAAGTAAGCAAAGCAATTGCAAGTGCTTTCATAGAAGTAAAGTTATTTGGCAGAGAATTCCACACTTTAAGTATTTCATTTTCAGAGCTAACTGTGCTGTCGTTTGTCATCCCTTCCATCTTCTCAAGTGTTTCACGCAGGTCAGAGAATTTATTTTTCCAGATAGAGCTTTCCTGAAATTCCAATAGCTCCATTTCCATACTTCCTAAATCTAACCACTGTAAGCAGGAAAGATCCAGTTCTTCAAATTTGGCTTTGTCTGGAGAAGTGAGAAAACATAGAGTTGTCTCCAACTTACGGAACTGTAAAAATCTTTTACTGAAATTAACCTTTGCTACTGCTAGGATGCTAGAAAATTCCTTGTAGATTTCCTGATGGCTTGTAGGATTGTCTGCAAATGCTGTAGCATTTTCTAAATGCTTTTTAAGATTTGGAAAATATTTCAGCTGCCCACTTTCAATGTCTCTTTCAAAAACCTGTAGTTTTCGCTCAAATGTTTTGATATCACAAAACATTCTTTCTGCAGTTTTCCCTACACCTTGCAGCTGTTTGTTCAGTACATTGAAGTGTAGTGTGAAATCAGTTAAAAACATAAGGTTGGTAAGCCAGGCCATATCAGTGAGCTGTGGATATTCCTGCTCTTTTTCATCCATAAACAGCCTAATTTCATCCAAACAGGCTACAAATCTCTCTAGGACTCGTCCTCTGCTCAGCCACCGTACATTATTGTACATAAGTAAACAAGTATACTGTGCCTGAACCTCCTCTAGAAGTGCTTGAAACTGGCGAAAATTCAGAGCACGAGCCATGATGTAATTCACCATTTTTGTGACATCTTGGAGGACATCGTCCAATTTTTTGCTGCTTTCCCTGGCACAAAGAGCTTCTTGGTGTATAATACAATGGAACTGAATGACTTCATGTTTTGTTTCTTTAACAAAGAACTGTATGAAACCAGATGTTGCCCCCACCATAGAAGGTGCACCATCACTAGTAATTGAAACCACTTTTTCTGGTCTTATGTCTTGTGACAAAAAAAGCCTCCATCACAGCATTGTAGATATCAATCCCTTGTGTTCTTTTAGGCAAAGACACTAGTTTCACCAGCTCTTCTCTCATGATGTCACCAACAGCATAACGCAAAATTACTGCTAACCTAGCATGATTATTTATATCTGTGCTTTCGTCCAAGCACATGGAGTAACAGGCTGCCTTTTGTAAGTCAGTGGTGAGCTGCTGACTAACATCACTTGCCATGCGCTGGACTCGGTCTTTAACAGTATTTCTGCTAAGTGGCATCTCAGAGATGCGCTGAATAATTTTATCCTTGTTTGGGAAATCATGGAAAAGGGAATTACTCCTGGACAACATGGCCATTTTGATAATGTCTACATCAGAGAGGGGCTTACCATGTTTTGCTAGGCATAGTGAAATTTGAAAACTGGCAGTTGTCAGATGATTTGTTTTAGAAAGATAGTTGGAAAAACTATGACGCTGGGACTGATACTTCCTCAATTTCCCTTCAAGAAACTCTTTTCTTTCAGTTTCACCAAGTGTGGCAACACTTTTGTGGTTGGTGTCAAAATGTCGTCTAACACTTGACGTGCGACACACAACAGTTTCATTACAGAGGATACATAACGCTTTCCCATTGCGTTCAATCACTCCAAATGACTCTGTCCAGGCCTCTTGGAATGATCTTCCACTATCTGTTTTTGCTTTTTTTGCTGCACTCATTTTTGGGTGTTCAAGACTTGAAGTCTAAATAAATACAAAGTAAAAAAAAAATGATGCACCCCGTAAAACCTGTCCCTATACCAAATATAGCAAATACTATTAGTTCACACTAGAGATGAGTGAATCATCCAAAATTCGCTTCGCCGAATATTCGTCAAACTTTTCATAAGATTTGTACTTTCACCTAATCTATTTGGCAAATCTGTGTACAAATCATACGTTATTATGTGGTGTTTTGCCAATAATGAATGTTCCGTTTTTAAAGTTAACTTCTGTGAACACGTACGCATGAGCGTACAAATTGCGTATGAAAATGACAGGCTTTGCTGGAGCAGAATGGTGGAGCAGGAGGAGCGCTCTGAGTCTGACCCCCGGCTACATATGGATACTGTATCAGCAGATGACAGCAGATCATCCGGCTGTGACTCAGATGAGCCATCCACTCCACTACCTCATCCGCTTTCTCCTCCACTACAATTTTGTGCATTGGTGGATTAGCCTGGTGGAACAGGTCTTTTGGCACTGCTGCCCTGTGCCACCTTCTCCTTTTTTGGAGCTCGAGATCTGGCTGGAACTGGACCCCTTTTGCTTTTCCATTCCAGACATTTTCACTTCACTCTGTGGCCCTGCAGCTGGTCTTTGTCTCTGTATCTCCCAGTCTCTCTCCCTGCCTGATTAATTACTGTCCCTGCACTCTCCCTGCAGTATCCCTGATATGTATTATGGATTCCCTGAACAATTATACCCCACTTTCCACAACACAGGTCTCAGTCTTTAGGAACCTCACACACAGTGCTTCTGCTCATCACTGGATTACCAAGCCTGAGCCAATCAGAGCAAACCCTGCCCACTAGGTCAGGTGACCGCTTTCTTCCCGGGCTTTTGCCGCATGAATAGCAAACTAACTGACTTCGTACGCATCATCGTATAAAGTAACTTATACGTAGCATTAGCGTACAATTTATCAGACAAGTACGTAGCAAATGCGTAGAAAGCCTTAGGAACATTTTCAACTCTAACAGAGCGAATCTCCAAAAATTTGGATTTGCTTCGCAGCGGAAAATTTCGTATGGAAATCTACAAAGCGCCGAATAGATTCGCTCATCTCTAGTTAACACTGAAGAAATGGATATTCATTTAAATCAACAATTTATGCCAGTGATTCTTAGCTGGGGTTCCATCTGAATTTGCTGAAGACCAGCACAAGAGGGCAATGGAAAATAGATCCTGTTAAAAAAAAGAGATCTGCATTAGCAGATGTCCGATAGCCTGTTCCAGACAAAAAAATGGCAGCATTCTGCATTTTGTGTCCATCCTCCAGTGGTCAACCAGATATTTTTTTCCCTGAAAAGTGGGAGAAAAATGTCCCAGCATCTTATGGGGCAAATACTAATGAGCACCTCTATTATGGAATCGTTCATTAGTACCGGAGGACTGGGAAGTAGTCAATGCAGCGTTCACCACTTCTTGGTCCTCAGCTGTGCAGGGCGGCACACAGCGTGAGGGCACTCTGTGACCTCAAACTGTGCACTCTGGTTCACAGCACAACTGGCAGCAGGAACTAGAGCAGGAGGAGTGCTGGCATCCAGAACAGGAGAGGTAAGTGTTTTTTTATTTTATATGCTCTGTGGCTTGGGGCTGATGAAAGGCAATGTGAGCTGATCTGAGAGGCATGGGGGCTCATCTAAGAAGCATATCGGGGCTGATGAAAGGCTCCGTAACTACTGTGTGTGTTCGCTATGATGGGGACCAGCGGAAATCTGGTTTTGGGAGGATGTGCTCACTAAAATAACGTGAGTGGCTTATATGTCCCAGAGGGTATTGATTGTGTGCAGGGGAGCCATCGGGTCTCCCGCGGGACTATTGTCCCACAACCATATAATCTTATTTGTGCAGGACAATAGCACCACGGGGGGCACGATGTGCACAGAATCACTCCCCTGCACACGATCACTGTCACTCTGGGATATATGGCCCGCTCACAGACTGTATGACTTGGAGGGCAAACGGTAGTGTGCATGGGCCCTTAGGGAGGAGGACCACTTTCTACCACCTTGCATACAGTGGGGGAAGGGGGAGACGGGGGGTTAGCCTTGAGATGTATGAGTGATGGGGAATCGTGGTGCTCCCTGAGTCCCCTCAGTCAGTGGTCGCCCAGTGAAACATTTTATAATTAAGGCTACTTTCACACTAGCGGCACTGGATCCCGTCAGGTTGTTCCGGCAGGTGAACAACCCGCCGGATCCATGCTACCGCAGGTGCACCTGTGGTTCTGGCCCCACATATGCACCTGCGGCAGCATTGATCCGGAGGGTGAACAGCCTGCCGGAAACCAGTACCACAAATGTGAAAGTACCCTTGTATATTAGGTGTTGACATTAAAATATAACCATACCAGGGCAGATGATTCCCTCAATGTTTGCTCTGGTCTCAGGAACAGTTTATGGATCCAGGCTGCTCCACTCAGAGCGAGAAGATGCTGTGTTGATTGCCCACTAACACAGCAGAGGAAGAAGCATAACCCTGATTGGCAGAATCTTAGCCAACCAGCGTTATACTTGTACCTGTACCGCAAGCAAGCGCTCCCTGACAGAACACAGCAGGTTAGTGTGCGCTCCTGCAATGTCCCGTTCGGTCCTCCGCTCTGCTCCTGCCCACACCCCTGCACATGTGACACGGATCCTCTCTGCTTGCTGATTGCAGGAGGCGCGCAGTCACGTGAGTCCCGCCCCCTTCACTCCCCTTTCTGCCCGGCGATTTTAACCTGCGCTGGATATACACCCGCAATGGACTGTCCCTATTACAGGTGGCCTTGGACACGCGTGCCAGCAGAGAAGGCTCTGCGAGCCCTCTCTGGCACGCGTGCCATAGGTTCGCCATCACGGGCCTAGACAAAGCTCAAAACCTCTGAATATGTATTTCCTGCCCATAGCTTCATGAGTTGTAAGTTTCTCTTATTTACTATCACGTTTAATCCAATGGTTTGGTTATGACCTGTCAAATATGCAAAGTTGCTATATAAAGACACTACATCTGATGCTCAGATACATATGCTGGATCCGGTAGTAACCTTCTACTCGATAACACTTATCAGCTGTGTTGTTTTATATAGACTGAGGGCTCTTTGGGGAATTCAGCATGGGGATCCTACAACATCTCTTGCCCCAGAAAGGAATATACACAACACTCTAATTCTGAGAATACTATGCAAACTGTATTTCCTGTTAAATCAATGAAAATGTCAGAAAATTATTTTAATCCACTTCCAAGTACTGAAAATATTAATGAAGCTTGAAATAGAATGTTTTCAGTCCAGAATGCCCAGACGTGTGTGGATATATGCAGATTGCTAAAACCTGCACAAAGAGATGGAGTTATGTACTAAAAAGGCACAGCAGACATGTGCCTAGAGGCCACCCTGGGGAAGGGACACTTTACATATACACTGATACACAAAGTGTATTCATATGTAAACTCTATTTAATATCTTAACTATGTACTCATCAGGGGCGTTTCTAGGCTAAAACACTCGGGGCCTGGGCCCCTGATGTTTTGTCCCAGGCCCCGAATGTCCTGCCTGCCAGCTACATACTAGGGATGAGCAAATCGACTTCGGTACCTTGGATCCGAACCTGAGTTCGGGAAATGTTTTTTTACAGTACAAATTAATCTATGAAGTTATCATGCGAAGTCTCGCGAGATTTTGCAAAGCAATAACTTCGGCTCATCGGAGCCAATACATTCTAATACTGTACGGCGCTCCTGCTTCATACAGTATTGGAACAAAGTTTTATGCAAATTGACTTTGGATGTTTCATCCAAAGGTCGAATCGGTCATCCCTACTAGATACAAATTGTATTGCCGTCTTGAGGACGGCAATACAATTGAATCTAATCCACTGGAAGAGCTGAAGGACCTGTGATGACAGGTCATGTGATCAGTGCAGAAGGCAGGGGTTAAGAACGCCTGCGATGAAGTCACAGTCATGTGACCTGTGTAGGAGAGGACGGCATTTAGCAGTGAGGAGGAAAAGTCGTGGGGAAGAAGCTATGGTGAGGTCTGCTCCATGAGGACAGGTAAGTGAAGGGAGAGACACTGGGACTGTATGTTAGGGCTGAAGGGAGGGATGTTATTATCATGGGACTGAATGTTCAGTGGTGATGTTATTTACATGGGACTGTATATTGGAGGGGGTGAAGGGAGGGGATGATGTTATTTACATGGGTCTGTCTGTTGTAGGCTGCTGTGGGAAAGAGTGATGTTATTTACATGGGACTGCATGTTGGAGGTGGCTGGGATGGGGGTGATGCTATTTACATGGGACTGTATGTTGAAGGCGGCTGTGGGAGGGGGTGATGTTGTTTACATGGGACTGTATGTTGATGGCGGCTGTGTGGGGCGGGTGATGTTATTTAAATGGGACTGTATGTTGATGGCGGCTGTGGGAGGGAGTGATGTTATTTACATGGGACTGTATGTTGGTGGCGGCTGTGGGAGGGAGTGATGTTATTTATATGGGACTGTATGTTGGAGGAGGCTGAGAAGGGGTGATATTTACATGGGACTGTATGTTGATGGTGGCTAAGGGAGGAGTGATGTTATTTACATTGGACTGTATATTGGAGGGGGCTGTAGATAGAGAGGGATGTTATTTACATGGGACTGTATATTGGAGGAGGCTGGAGAGATGGTGTGATGTTATTTACATTGGACTCTATGGCAGGGGGAGGGAAAGAGTGTTATTTACATGGGACTATATGGTGGAGGGGCTGAGGAATTATAATATCTGAGGGCACTAAAGGGAGGAATATAACTACAGGAGCACTGCAGGGGAGAGCATAATAACAGGAGGGGGCAATATAAATACTGGGGGCACTGTTGAAGCATTTTAAATCCAGGGTACATTATAGGCATTTTTATCACTACTGGGGGCTCTATAGGAGTGACTTATAGATCCGCCTTATGTCTACTTAGAGCACTATAGGGGCCTTTTTACTACTGAGGGGTCTGTAGAGAGCCTTATTACCACTGGGGAAACAATAGCGGGGTCTTATTTCTACTGGGGGCTCTGTGAGGGTATTATTAATACTGGAGGGCTCTTCTACTAATGGGGGCACTCTTGGGGAGCAGTATTACTAATGATGGAATTACTACTGGTGGGACTAGGAGAAGCACTATTACTATGGGGCACTAATATTTCTTCAGGATAGTATTTGGGGGTATTGAGGGGCACAGCGAGCAGCAGGACTCCCTGTGGGGACTCCAGGTTGGGAGATGATGATAGAAAACTGAGGAACCTAAGATGTCTGTGTGTCACACTCTGCAGAGACTATTCCCGGCTGAAAGAAGTTGTCTGGACCGAATGGAGAAGATGATGACAGAGAAGATCTACATCAGAGGAGATGTCACCTGGGAGGCCCTGGATGTGCATTGGGGCTTGGGCCCCGGATCATTTGAGACCCTAGCAATGCCCCTGGTACTCACAGTTTTATGGATGTGGAGGAATTCCAAGAAAGAACAAGGGGAAGGGTGCAGGATATTTGATGTGAGACAAGTCTTCCAACCTGCCCTTGCATCAGTAAGTAGGGTCGTTTTTAATGAAGCAATTTCAATCTTGCATTTGTGTGACCATTTTTCTGTTAGTATTTCAACTTGCAAGATAAGGACCCTGGACTTGGGTTACAAGCTTGTATATCTTCATACATCATGCGTATGTTTTGCAGGATGCAGGTTGGCATTGAACTAGCAGCACTTTATTTTGTCAGAGCAGTCAAAATTTTAAATACTTGACTATGTCTTGATGGACACAGACAAATCCAGCATATAGTCTGTGACTAGAGGCTTTTTAAAATTTACGTTGTATAAATTATATGTAAAAGGCATGAACATAAGCAGTATACTAATAAATAGCAAAACGTTTTAAAAACAGAAAAAGTATATTTAAACAATAACATTTTTCCATCTGGACCATGTGGCCATAACCAGGGTACCCTAACTACTAATGTACTATGTATGCAGCCAAGTGATTTTGTTCAGTCAATCGGGATGGTGAATTACTTTACAGGTATATTGAAGCATCTTTTATTCTATTTGCAGATACAAAGTTGAAACAAGAAAATCTACCATATTAATGACACCAGACCACGAGAAAAAATATGAGGCTAAAGTATGCACATATATAAGAGATCCAAATGGAAATTCCAAAAACAATATACAAAAATAGAAATGACAACCTTACAGTTTATCTCTAAAACGTAGCCAAAAACATACACGTAATATGGTTACTGTGCATCGATTAAATTGTTTTGTAGCAGGTAATAACAACCCACAACACAATTTTGGCAAATCTGCATTTATCATGTACAGTATATCAGTGTGAAACACAGATTATATGTCAGTGATAAAAAAAAAAGTAATTAAAATAAATGAAAAAAAAAACGCTAGTTTTGCCCCAAAACACCATGATACCTGTCCACAGGTTGTCTGTGGTATTGCAACTCTTTTCAATGGAGCTGGGCTTGTGATACTAGAAACAATCAATGGGACGGGGTAGGACTATATTTGGTAGAACACAGTCATGTTTTTCTAATCCGGACAATTTAAAAAGTTTTCCAAGATTTAGATGTTGATGACCTATGGTCAGGTTAGGTCAATAATGTCAGATCAGTGAGGGTCTGACAACTGGGACCCCTGCCGATCAGCTGTTTGAGAAGGCCACTGTATGCTGTATTCTCCTTGCAACTTGCCAAGTACAGCTTTGTACATTGTATAGTGGCTGTGCTTGATATTGCAGCTCAGCCCAATTCACTTAAATGGGACTGAGCTGCGCCTAAGTCACGTGACCGATGAACGTGATGCCATGGCCTCTTCAAACAACTGATCAGCCGGGATGCCAGGAGTTGAACCTCCGGAGGATAGGTCATCAATATTTAACGCTCGGAAAACCCCTTTAAAAAGGGATTGCATCATCTTGCCGGTATATAGATGAGACTAAGCCCTAACCATGAGGTGGCCGGGAAACAGCAGAACAGGCCATCGCGTTACTGTTTTAATATCTCCCATTGCAGTGCATGGGAGTTATAGAGATAGCGTACCACAGCAAGCTATGGCGTTTTTGTAGCTTTCATACGCTGCAGTGGGAGCTACTGAAATTGTGGAGCACTGGCCCGCTATACTATTTCCAAGCCACCTGGTGGTTGGGACTTAGTCTCATCTCGTGTTAGTTTAGATGAGAAGAAGATGAGACAACCCCTTTAAAAAATAAAGAAGCATATTGAAAATCATGCTTAACAGAATGACTTACATTTGAATAGCAGAATGACTTACATGTAAATCCTATATGTGTACATTATAATCCACAAGCACAGATGAACAGATGTATCATAGTTTGGAACAAAGCCATCTTCTGATTTGCTTCAGCTTGCAAAACAGTATATTTCAATGGCATTCATTTTGGCACAGAATCCAGACAGTACACACTGAGGCCTTGATGTGTGTGGTAAGGACTGACCTCTGTCTCTGTTACAAAATTAAATTGCACTTGCACAGCCAAGTAACATGTCAAGGGTTTATTTACCATTTATAGACAAGTTAAGCCCTACAATACTCACATGGTTTAGGTGCCGCCTGCTTCAAATTTTATATTTAACTCAAAGAATTTTGAATTATCAGCATCCAACATAATCAATTTTATAATACAGCCTCAAGTCTGATAAATCTGGCACCCATCACAATTTATTACACAGTTTGTTGGGAAATTGTTAATTATCATATAAATCTGGTGAAGCATCAGAAGAATACCTAAAGTTCTTTAAACTCAGTGCAAAGTCTATGACATGTTCTCACCACTTGCCATTAAAAGTACTGATGGTCTCCCTTGTGAATGATGGACCATTGAGCCCCACAGGTACAAAGGCTGAGACATAACTTCAACCTCTACACCCCACCCCCATAGTTATCTCTCAGTGTCTTCTTACATTAATCATTTATATTTAAAGTTATACAGCCATTACACAGCACTTGATATTATATTTTTCAACTTCCATACAGCTGTTTCAGTCTTGTAAGCACTCATCAGTAACAAATGGCTCTATAAATTAAATCTTGGAGAAAAATGAGACATGATAACAAGTATGGCTAGCCACAAGGGTAATTTATCTAAAATGAGGGATAAACACAGTACGCTTAGTATGTGTGATTTATTTGTGATGATATGCAATATCTTCTCATTTAAGAAAAAAAACTTCTGCTATTTATAGCCTTTAAATGGTTCCTTACTTCCTTAAGCCGAGCCTACATTTGTTCTCAATAGTAAAGGTCCCTTCACACAGGACAATATTACAGCAGATAGTCGGAAAGAAAGCGTTCCCTCCCGACAATCAGCTGATCACTGGTGGAGGAGACCGTTGCTATTACAGGCAGTGATCTTCACCAGAGTATGGAGAGGAGCGATCGCTAATGCCATCATTTGTCCCCATACTGACTCGTTGTTTGCCAGCAGGAGATTGTGTTTGCACAGCACAATCTGCTGCCGGTAAACAATCATTTTTGCGTGCGCACAAACAATCGGATTAACTGATGTGCGAGCGCTTCGCTGATTCAAATGATACATTTACACTGCCCAATCATCACTAACAAGCATTACTATGAAAACGCGTTAGCCATAATCTGTGCGTTTCTCAACCGGTGTAAAGGGCCCTTAAGATGCAAAGAGGCTCCTGTCAGACATCTCCACACAAATAAAAGAACTGGTAGTCCCCGTACACATTAACTGGTTGGCAGTTTCAAGCTAAAATTGGCGTGTTCAGCCATTATACATCAAACATGAGGGCCATCTTAAAGGGGTAACCTCTGTCCACATGATCTGTTCTGGCTATCTCTAGCAGTCTCATAGAGATGAAAGGAGAGACAGTTCTCATTCTCGACCTGTTGCTCCCCTGCAGGACATGGGGCCCCTTTTCTTATGTTTGGTGGGGGTCCCAGCTGTAGAACCCCCACTGATCTAATACTTTCCTGTGGATAGAGGTTAACTTCAAATTGCAGTAGCACCCTTTTAAAGAGGATCTGTCACTTGCTGTTGTCTATCATAAGGAGATTCCAGCTCTTTTTTTTTTCAATAGGCCCTTCTGGCACTCAGATCTTTAGTTCCTCTTCTCTTCTGCCTGTCGTATCTTTTATCTCCTCTGGTCAAAATGGTGCCAGTCGGGAATTACTTGCTTCTATATGCTGTTCACCCTGGCTGTGAAGCAGTCCATAGAAATTGGACAGCGTCACAGCCAGGGAGTAGAAGACGTCCATTGAGGAGAACTGAGGTCTCCTCCCCTCAGTACCTTTACTAGTCATCTGCATATTAAGCACCAGGACAGAGCAGGGAGCAATGCCCCAAAACAGAGGGGCCTATTAAAAATAAAAAACATTTTTAGAATCTCCTTAGGAGGGACAACAGCAAAAGGTATTAGGTTTAAAAAAAAAAAAAATAGGCGACAGGTCCTCTTTGTCTATACATTTCTGTCACTTTAGGATACAGTGAAGAAAGCAAGAAGCACACTTATCTAAGATCTAGTTTATGGATGGAAGTTAGTCTGCCAACTAAAGCACAAGGCAATCATGCTAAATGAATAATGGAAAATGTAACTAAATTCCTCTCCAAGGGTCAGAAAGAGCAGACACGTTTTACAAAATAAGTCTGCCGTTTCTCCCATTTGACTGTGTGCAAGGGGCAGTGTCCTCTAAGATACTTTCTTTGTGAACTCCTCAGTCCCAAGCATGGAAATTCACAGCCTAGTCATACAACCCATATGAAAGCGTTATCAAGTGGAAGTTATGTAAGTGTATGAAAGGTTACACATTAAAAATAGACTTGCTGACAATAGTGAGATTTCAGGAAGGCTGTCTCACTCAACAGTAATTGCCAGATTACTGAGATGATTGATGGCTGATATTCCGTATAAGTCACTAAACTCAGGTAGCAAGTCCAGTTGAGGTGTCATTTTTATTGTGCAAAACGTGAAAAATACAATAATTAAGATTTTATCATCCAACCCCTGACCCATTTATTATAGGGTTTCAGGAGGATAAATCTGAGCTACATGTTCCTCCAAAACACACACAGACAATTCAGTACAATCAAGAGTCCAAAATAATGAACAATGAAAGCTAGCACATGAAAGTGTCAATTGCCAAAATGTGTGTGTACTCACCTCTCCAAAGGGAGTGCAGTAAGTTTCTGGCCATTCCATTCCACAAGTAGAAGAAGCTCTCAGTTGATCTGTTCTTCCAATAAGAAGATCTCCTATTGCAGGATAACATCCCCCATGAAAACAGTCTTGTTGTGCATTCACAAGGAGTGTGAAACCTATAAGATGCAAAACCAGCATTAAAAAAATAAATTCAAATATATGTCTAATGAAAAAAATTCTTAAACAAAATGATGGGGGGGGTTAATTTATGAAGTTCTGCACTCCAAAATACTGGGGTGGGAAAGTGGGTGTAGTTAGCTATGTCAATCAGTTTCACTCAAAATTTAGCACTGCAATTTTATTTTATAAATTTACAAAAATAGCACAATCTTACTCAAGAAGGGGGATGGTTTGGAAAAACTGGAGCAACATATTTTGACAAAGGTTTCATGTTTAAAGAGGTTTTCCGAGACTTTAATATTGATGACCTATCTTCTGGATAGGTCATCAGTATCTGATCAGAGAGTGTCCAACACCTGGGACCCCTGCCGATGAGCTGTTTGAGAAGACAGCAGCACTCACGGTAGCACCACAACCTTCTCTAGCTTTTCCTAGGCCATATGATGACATGTTCATCAGTCACATGGCTTTCACACAGCTCAGCCCCATAAAACTAAATGGGGCTGAGCTGAGATACCAAGTACATCCTCTATACAATATACGGTGCTGTGCTTGGTGAGCATGGAGAAGGCCTTGAAGCTTAAAGGAGCACCAGTGCCTTCTCAAACAGCTGATCGGCGGGGGTCCCGAGTGTCAGACCCCCAGTGATCAGATAATGATGACCTATACAGGGAGTAGGTCACCAGTATTAAAGTATTATAAAAAGCCTTTTAAAGATGTGCCAAATCAAATATGTGACATGTGATAAATGTAGTGCAAATTACCCCAATGCAGACTCCTGCAAAACTGACTTTAAAAACTTTCCTCATGATAACCCCAATGTATCATTTAACATTGGAATCCAACACCATGATCATACAAAGACAAAGGGGCATATTAAAGTGAATGTGTCATCAGAAATTGATCTTTTGCAAACATATTTTTGTAGAATTTTTGGCGAGTTTCTTTTTTATTTTGCCATGTCACTATCTATAGATAAAACAATACATAGTATATAATCCTGTATTTTTCACAGTGGCCCCTAGACCTAATGACAGTTCATGATTTCCTGTTCTGTACAGGTAACATTTTAGTAGCTATTGGTATCACCACAGGCAGAATTACAATGACAAATAACACCTTTATATAGATAATACATAATCCATCATTCACAATAGGTAACATCACAGCTTCTCAGCTCCCTCCCTCTGCACAAGTCACAGAGCATGCCTAGAAAACTTTCCCACATAAGTCAATGAGGTCCTATCCTGTCCATTGTGTCTATAGCCCACGTACAGTGCCTTGCAAAAGTATTCGGCCCCCTGGAACTTTTCAACCTTTTTCCACATTTCAGGCTTCAAACAAAAAGATACAACATTTTAAATTTTTGGTGAAGAATCAACAACAAGTGGGTCACAATTGTGAAGTAGAACGAAATTTTTTTGTAATAATAAAACTAAAAAGTGAGGTGTGCAAAATTAATCGGCCCCCTTGCATTAATACTTTGTTGCGCCACCTTTGCTGCGATTACAGCTGCAAGTCGCTTGGGGTATGTCTCTATCAGTTTTGCACATCTAGAGACTGAAATTCTTGCCCATTCTTCCTTGCAAAACAGCTTGAGCTCTTTGAGTTTGGATGGAGAGCATTTGTGAACAGCAGTTTTCAGCTCTTTCCACATATTCTCAATTGGATTCAGGTCTGGACTTTGACTTGGCCATTCTAAGACCTGGATACGTTTATTTTTGTACTATTCCATTGTAGATTTTGCTTTATGTTTGGGATCATTGTCTTGTTGGAAGATAAATCTCCCTCCTAGTCTCAGGTCTTTTGCAGACTCCAACAGGTTTTCATCCAGAATGGTCCTGTATTTGGCTCCATACATCTTCCCATCAATTTTGACCATCTTCCCTGTCCCTGCTGATGAAAAGCAGGCCCAAACCATGATGCTGCCACCACCATGTTTGACAGTGGGGATGGTGTGTTCAGGGTGATGAGCTGTGTTGCTTTTACGCCAAACATATCGTTTTGCATTGTTTCCAAAAAGTTGGGTTTTGGTTTCATCTGACCAGAGCACATTCTTCCACATGTTTGGTGTGTCTCCCAGGTGGCTTGTGGCAAACTGTAAACAAGACGTTTTATGGATATCTTTGAGAAATGGCTTTCTTCTTGCCACTCTTCCATAAAGGCCAGATTTGTGAAGTGTTCCACTTGTTGTTGATTCTTCACTAAAAATGTTAAATGTTATATCTTTTTGTTTGAAGCCTGAAATGTGACAAAAGGTTGAAAAGTTCCAGGGGGCCGAATACTTTCGCAAGGCACTGTAGCTGCTTTCAAAACAGGAAGTCTTAAATGGGTTGTCCCATGAAAAATATTCTACAGTTTTCAAACCAGCACCTGGATCGGAATACTTTTGTAATTTTGTGTAATTAAAAATTTAATATAGCTACTGAGTTATTCATTTAAATGTATCTGTATAGCGCCACCTACTGTTTGCTGTTTTTCTAATTTCTCTGTCTTGCTCACTGAAATGGAAGAATATGCTCAGTTCCATTCTTCAACTGCCACCACCTGCAGCCAACAGAACACACTCCCTGGGAAAAGGTATGTCTCCTGAGCTGCCAGCTTGAAATAAATCTAGCAGAACAATTGGAGCAATGAATGGAGAGATGTCTGAATCTATGTAAGTTATAGGGATGGTTCTAATGGTTCTAGTTTTGCTCCAGTCCACACCTTTCCAGTACAGGTACTGCGGTTAGCTGAAGAGGTTGCAGGTGAGACCTGCTATTGTAATCACGGAGGGATAAAATGACCCTCTATATATGAGTTGAGAGAGAGAGGGCCCCAGGGAATAGACCTGGAGAGGGCCCGTGTGGTCCCAGCCAGGGAGGGCTGGGGGGCCACAAGGCTGAGGAAGTCTGTGAGGAGAGAAAGGCTGAGGAAGCCTGAGAGGTTGGAGCCTGCAGAGGCTCTGTGTGGTCTCAGCCAGGAGGGCTGAGGGGCCACAAGGCTTTGTAAAGCCTGAAGTTTGGGGGACCCAGCGATGCCTACGGATAAAGGGTCGCACGGTCAGGAGGACTACTGGACCATCTCCCCCCCAAAGGTGCTGGTGAGGTCACAGCTAGGAGGCTGCTGGACTGTACGTCTGAGGAAGCCAGATCGAATACCATGTGTGAACGGCGCTCTATAGGTGAGATAGAGACATCACGTGTATTAGGTAGAGCCCAGACGGGCAGGTATTTATTTGAATGTTTTTCATGTGTGTTGGTGCTAAAGAGTGAAAATAAAGCACCATTTGGACGTTAAAACCCCCTGTGTGTCGGAAGATTTGTGATTGCGACCCCCTGAGAGAGAGCGATCCCTTACAACATATATATATTTATTTATTTATTTTAAATATACCATATTTTTCGCTTTATAAGATGCACTCAAAGTGGAGGGGAGAAATGGCAGTGCGTGTTAGGGAGAGTTCACATCTCCATTCTTGTGATTCGTCAAGAACAGAAAAATAAATGTCAGGTCACAGTGCAGCATGGGCCTGGACAAGAACAGGGAGTGGTGAATGCAGGAAGAACAGCTGGATGTGTAAAGTGGCGGCTCTGTCCTGAGCATTACAAGTAAGTTTTGTTTTTTATCCAATATGAGGTCTAATATGGGGGCCTGATCTGAGGTCTGATATTGGGGTCTGAGGTGAGGTCTGATATAGGGGTCTGATAAAAAATATTTTTTTCAGATTTTTTTCTCTGATTTTTTAAAAACTAACCAAAAATTCTTACAAAAAATGTGTAACCTAAAAACGCGATTTAAACAATGGATAATTTTCTGATGACACATTTCCATTTGTGGAACACTGATGGAAGATGATATCCCTATGGACTATGAATGGCAAGCTCACTCATGTGATGAATCCAAGTGTGCAAAGAACGGTGAGAAATCATAAATGTTACTACTATGAAATAGAATTGGATCCGAATTTCAGGAAAAAGTCGATTTGGCACGAAGCTGAATCTCCTCATGCTTCATAGTAACAAATCAGTTTTACCTAAAATAGCAGTAAAAAAAAATCCATACTTAGTTCATCCATTTGCGCATGAAGAGTCTGCTGTGGCCATCTTGATTGAAGATCCCATGTGCTGGATCTTCAATCAGGATGGCCATGGAGGACTGTTCACAATCAAATGGATAAGGTGAGTATTTTTCATTTACCCCCTGACAGCCCTCAATGGTCATCTCAGATGCTGCAATCAGCGATGAACGCACCATCTGAGGGGTTCAATTACTGGGAGCAGTGCAATCGGCTTTCCCCATCATTGCGCCCGCTACTCAAAGAAATGCGTTTCATGACGAAGTAATTTGTCACAAAGCAAATTTCTTTGTGAAATACGGCGAAGTAGCCGAATCAAATTTTTGAGAACTCCGCTCTTCTCTAGTTACTACACTGACAATTTTTAATGCAGATTTTGGGTTTAGTATCTTTTTTTTCATTGAAAACACCTTTAATTTTGACTATAAATCCCCTGTAAACCTAGAAATAAACTTTCTAGAGAAGAAAGACTGCACTTGAACATATGAACAGTAATATTGATCATAATTGTCTTAAATGGTCCAAACATCTTTGACAACTAAAATTCTTTCCAAATGACTATTTACAAGGCATATACACTATATGAACAAAAGTATTGGGACACACCTCTTAATCACTGAATTCAGGTGTTTCATTCAGGTCCATTGCCACAGGTGTATAAAATCCAGCACCTAGCCATGCAGTCTGCCTTTACAAACACTTGTGAAACAATGTTTTGTTCTAAAGAGGGCACCGAAATCTAGTGTGGTGCTGTAAACAGGACGTCATTATAACAAGTCAGTTCATGAAAATTCTGCCCTCTTAGAAAGTCCATGATGAACTGTGAGTGATATGTTACAAAGAGGAAACATGTAGGAACTATAACATATGTTATAGTTACATTGATCAAAGTAAAAATAAATAGATGCAAAGGAATCAATCAACTTACAATTTCCTATTCCAGACATGCACAAAACATTTCCCATAAATGCACAATACATGTAATTAATAGATAATAATCCACCCTGAAGGGAATAGTACAAAACCTTACCTAGAAGTATGACGCGTAACCACATCCTTTGTTCTCGGCCTCTGAACACCTGTGAGTGAAATTCAAAATCATACTTTAACTCCATAGGATTCTCTGTTCTGTTTTGCTGATTGAGAACCATCTGTTTTCCTTATAGTATTATGTACTTATATTCAAAATAGGTTAGGCTATAGTCATGTAATACTATGCATAATAAATATCATAAACAGACCTAGTAACTCATAACAGAGCCACAGAATGCAGAATTGGCAATTGAGAATGTTTTAGTATCGACAAGTCATTTAGATGTGATTGCCCTTGAAGTGGTTGGAAGTGAGATTAAAGGGAACCAGTCATCACCTTTATGCTACCCATACTACTGGCAGAATAAAGTAGAGACAGGTGAGTTGATTTCATCGGTCTGTCATTTATAAGTTAAAAGTAAGTGGTTGCCGAGAACCAACATCACAAACATTGCAGACTGGGCCTGGAAAAGAGTCAAATCTTCATGAGAAGAGTCATGGTTATTCATGAATTCCTGCTCTCCCTGCCCACCTTTTGATGACTGACAGTCTTCTACCTAGTTTTCTCCCTTTCTGTCTAGGAGAGAACTGCCAATGAGCATCAGATGGACGAGAAAGCAGGAGATTATGAATAACAATGACTCTTCTCATGTAGATTTGACTCTTTTCAAGGCCTGTGCTGCAGTGATTATGATGATGGTTCTCGGCAACCACTTACTTTTAGCTCATGAGTGACACACTGCTGAAATCAGCATGTCTGTAACTATTTTATACCGCCTTCAGTGAGGGCAGCATAAAGTTGATGACAGGTTCCCTTTAAAAGGTTTCATTGGGTACTAGTTGTAAAATGATCTACAGAAAAAGATGTGGGTCCTAAAGGTGGCTGTAGACATTAGATACTTATTGACATGTCCAGAGAATTTTGATATTCTCTGCTTGCATGATGTCAATGGCCCAACGAAAACTCTCTCCTTGACCCATGACAATCTGGTTTCCACATATGTTAAATGGTCCAAACATCTTTGAAACTGCCCTTACCAAAGCTCTCCTTACAGCTAAATGCAACGGTGATTACTCTCTACTCATTCTTATGGATCTCTCTGCAGCATTTGACACTGTAGACCACATATTCCTCCTCAGTATGCTTCAATCTATTGGCCTTAAGGGTACTGCTTGCTATACACTTCTTCCCATGACATAACCCCTGCACTACTAGAAAATACCAGTGACTGTTTTTACATCATGTCCTCTCTCCAACTGAAACTGAATCTCCATCTACTAACCTACCTAAACCTGATGCTTCCCTCTCAGTGTGTGGCAGGCACTACCATAGTGCCTTGGCAGCATGTCCGCTGTTAGCTTCTCTTAGTGTCATGTTTAATGCTGAATTGATCTTTTCTTCACTCCGTATTTTCAATCGCTTGTCAACTCCTGCACCTTAAAAACATCTCTAGAATCTTCCCTTTTCTTACTGTGGAAACAATAAAAGCTTTTATTTTTTCCCTAATCCTTCCTCGTCTTTAATATTGTAACTCAGTTTTCCCCTCACTAAACTCTTACCTCTCCAATCTATACTGAATGCCGCTACTCTGTCTCAAACCCTACGCCATTGTGATGGTTGCCCATACATTATAGGAATAACATTTAGGATTTACATTTCTTACTGTCACCCACAAAGCTCTCCATGATGCTGCACCCCTAAGTCTCCTCACTAATCTACCACCCTACCCCTGCTCTCCACTCTGACAATGATTTATGACACATCCACCATAATCTGAACCTCCCATCTCCAAGACTTCTCTTGAGCTGCACCAGTTCTCTGGAATGCACTACCCCAGGCAATTATTTGGTTACCTCCTAGCTCCTACAATTTTAGGCACGCACTCCATAAAGACACATCTTTTTAGGTTGGCCTATCACATCCCCTAATCTAACTCTTCTCCATTCACCACCCCCCAACATTATTCCTCTGAATCTGATTCATCATCTAACATTATACATCACAGTCCTTACACTCAAAATCACTGTTTTATAAAATAGTCCCCACATGCAAGGAAAGTTAGCAGGTAGACAAGCTCACCTGTAACACTCACTTTATCCAGCACATATGGATGTTGCTCCAAGAGGAAGGTGCTGTGTCATGTCAACAACCAGATATGCCCAGTATCAGATAATCCCTCTGCACTCGTCAGGTAAAAATAGCATGCTACTAGTAAGGATGATAGCTTTCATCCAAAACATGTAAGCGGCTTTTTCTTCTGTTTGCGCTCTTTTTAAGAAGATCCAATAAAGGATTATTTTCAAACTGATGAGTGCCAAGAGATCATCTGAAATTCGGATTTGCAGTAAATACACTACAGATATCGTCTGGTAACTGGCTCATGCAGCTTTATATGTATTCCCTTTTGTTAAGAAGGCTGCACCATTGTACAATAAAAGCACTTCTTACCTCCTGTGTCATCCCTATTCCTAACATATTGTTAGCTCTTGCAAGCAGGGCCCTCATTCCTTTTGTTTTACCTTTCTAGCCAGGTAACTCCCTACAAAGTGTATGAAACGTCTCAGCAAACTCCCATCGGTTTAATGTTCTCTGTAGACAAAGGCAAAGTTCTTAAAATGCATACAGCAGCTATGCATAGCTACCAACACTATTGTGAGACTCACCTGGACTTTCACTTTTCTCGGAGCTTGTTTCTTTCTCCACCCCAAATCCCAACTGCAATTTTCCTTCCTTGAGCTGGCTTTTTAAACCACAGCTCACCTAGAAGCCTCCGAAGTCTATGTGATAAGGGAGTGTGTCAGTATCCTCATCAGACGCACACACCCAAACATGGTTACTCATCACATACCACATCCTAGACACAGCATGCCTGCTCCAAGCTGCACACAGATACACCTTTATGTACAGGACCATAACACAACCTTGAACCTCTAAGTCTTTCTCGCACTTTGACTATTGCTCACCATGAGCACATCACTCACCCCCAGGTGCGAACCAAACTATAACACATAGGATTTAACTGTAAATTTTAGGAGAATAACTGGAATGTGCACTATGTTCTTTTACATATACTGATCATACAAGACTGCTAAGATAGGCAGTTGGTGTGAAGTTTCCATCCTGGCTAAAGCTTTCTACATCAACTAAACGATTCAAATATAATGGAATTCTAAATGTACATCATTTTATGACTTTTTACTCATATTGGGCTCACTGGTCAATAGTGACTCATCGCATCGGAAAATCATCTTGTATGAGGGTGGTCATCTCAAAAAAGATGGACAATATGCATAATACATGTTAGGGCTTGTTCACATCACTGTTAGGGTGACAGGACAGGACTTTGGTTTCCGTCCAGCATAACGGAAACCAGACGGATCCGTTATGCTTTCCCATAGGCTTCCATTATGAAGGATCAAAACGGAATGCCTCTTAAAGTTGTCCGTTTTGATTTCCATCCTATGGATTCCGTTATTTTCCGTTATAACGATGTTATAACGGAAAGCTAGAACGGAGTCCCTAACGGTGGTGTGAAAGAGCCCTTAAAAGAAAAATCTGGAACATGAAATTTGGTCTAGATAATGGAGTAGTCTTCTCAAAGAGAGGGTCTTTTGAAGACATTTCAGGGTATAGGACAAATATATATTTTTATTATAGAGGTTTGATGAGGCTGTTTGCAGTGCCAATAGTTAGCTATAGTAAACTAGTGCCCACTTGCTGTAGGCAACAAATACATGCAAACTAAACAATAACTTCCCTCACAGACATCATGTATGAAGTATGAATGATGTAAGAAGAAGCTGTGTAGACAGGGGTGACTATCATTTTTTGTTCCCCGAAAATAATGGTTAAAAGCCCCTACACCATTCCTGACAATTGAATATGGGTAAAATATGCAAATGGGCTTTAAGAGATGGCGCAGACAAAGAAATATATTAAATATCTAATGCCTCCCTTTAACTTGTTTTTTTATGAAGAGAAAAGTTGTGCAGAGAAAAATGAGGGCAAGATTGGGCTGGCAGATAAAATTTTACATGTAGATGTTTAACCTGCTTATCTAGTCTTCATGGATTTGCTAATACATTCAGGTTATGTTACCCAGAAGGCAAGAAGGAATGTAATAACCCAAGCTATGGAAGAAATTATCCCAGATCAATTGCGTAATAATAATAATAATCTTTATTTATATCGCGCCAACATATTCCAGAGCGCTTTACAATCGTGACTATATATACTACTACTGCATAAAAACTTTGCAGCGGTAATGTCTATGTTGGCATGACAGTTGAATTGTCACAACTGAAAACGCCACAGGAAATGCAGCCTGATTCTCAGCGGTCAAGTCTCTAAACCAAGTTGCTTAAAGAGGACCTTTCACCACTCCTGACATTCCTTATTTTAATAGCTTCATGCATTCCCCATGTAATAACAATTCTGGAGCATCTATTCTTATGTCTCTATGTTGTGCCATTCCTTTATTATTTGCACTGGAACTTGTGAATGAATTGCCATTTGCCTTCAGTAAGGGAACAGAGGGGAGGTAACCAGTTGGGGGCGTGTCCCTGCACAGACTCACACTATCCAATCAGTGCTGCCATGTTCAGACTGTGCAGGGACACACCCCCAACTGGTCACCTCCCCTCTGTTCCTTTACTGAAGACAAATAGCAATTCACATATAACTTCTAGTGCAAATAATAAAGGAATGGTATAACATAGAGCCATAAGAATAGATGCTGCAGAATTGTTATTACATGGGGAATGCATGAAGCTATTAAAACAGTAATGTCAGGAATGGTGAAAGGTCCTCTTTAAGGCCAGAATAATGTACAAAACACAACGTGATACAGTTAGACCTCTTCTTAGATTTTGTTTGTATGAAAAGATAATATAAATTCAGACAACATGTGGCTTCAAAAACTGCAGCATGCCTTAAAACTGACCATTTTTTAAATATTATGGGAGGAATTTATCGAGCTCCTGTTCTCTCGAACTAGAGAGTCGAAAATAGAGTTTTTTTACTTTTGGGGCTTATTTGATCAACTCCCCCCAATGTTTGAAAAGGATCTTGAGGAATCTCAATCACATCAAAGTAACATTTGGTAGGTAAATTAAATTACCATAAACACTATAAGACAATATAAACAGAGCCCAAATAATATAAAATATATAAATAGTGCAAGGACAAGAAAAAATGTACTGAAAAATCTAGAATCTCTGGAAAGAAAACAGTTAAAGTTACATTTTAAGAAGAAGTACAGGACACCGCCCTAATGATGTAAACAATATGCCCTAAAGGTACAAAAGAGCTCATAATCTGACTGTCTGATTTCCTGTACTGCTCAGCATGTAGTCTCCGTATTACTGCACCTACCAAGGTGTGTCAGTTATCTGTACTCAGGTAAAGAAAATATGCTTCTATTACACATAGCTGAAGATGAAGTCATTTCCCTAAGTTACTGCAAACAAACAATTTCAGGGAATACAGTCGAGCAAAAACATACCTAGAGGGCCTGGGCCTGGCTACAGTATATGAAAGGAATTCTGACTTATTAACAGTTACTATAATGCTTATAATTATTGTGAAACTGCATTTTTTTTTATAATTTACACGGTAAATGCTTAAAATTCTGAAATAGATTTATACTGTGATGGTGACTGCTGAGTGTTGAGTGAACTTGCGATTTGCAAGTTTGGATTATGTAAGAATTTCTGTGCAATCTATTCACAGTCGGGTCTGTGGCGGACTGGGGTGCTAGGGCCCACCAGTAACATTCTTTCTAGGGGCTTGCTGTACAGCTACATACAAATTGGGGGGGAAGGGAGGCCCTGCAGTGCCTTCAAGAGAGCAGTTCCCTGGGGAAAGAGGATACTGGCTGGTCTTCCTCTGTACCAAGAAGTCATCTCAGACCCCTTTTGCATCTACAATAATAAACTAGGTAGTTTACTAAATGATCTATCTAGTTTTTTTATATAAACACAGGCTGATTGAGATGCTGTATGCTGCCCATCTATATGTAGTGCAGTCTACTGTATCACTACTGTACTGCCTGGTGTGTGGGGTTATGCTGTGGTGTCTGTTGATTTTATAAGAAAGGTGCACTATTCTTCCTGTCAAATCTGAAAGGATAGCCACTGAGGATTGAGAACAGAGCCATATCTGTGGGCATAAAGCATAGTGTTATTATTCTGCTTTACGTATGCTTTCAGCAGTGCAATACAGCTGTCATTAACTAGGGGTTGTCTCAGCAAATGGCAATACAAGGCACTTACTAATGTATTGTTATTATCCATATTGCTTCCTTTGCTGGCTGGATTCATTTTTCCGTCACATTATACACTGCTCACATTATACACTTCCATGGTTACAACCACCCTGCAATCCATCAGCGATGGCCGTGCTTGCACACTTTGGAAAAATGCACCAGCTTATGTGGATTCCCATGGTCCTGACCACCAGAGAGGCCGGCACTGTTGTATACAAAGCATGGCCACTGCTGCTGGATTGATGGGTGGTCATAACCAAAGGAGGAGTGTAAAATGTGATGGAAAATTGAATCCAGACAGCAAAGGAAGCAATATGGATAACAATACATTAGTAAGTGCCTTGTATTAACCTTATCTACATGATAAATGCCATTTGCTGAAGTGACACAACCCCTTAAAGTTATCCCTCTGTATGGTGGTAGAGATTTTCTTCAAATCCTCTCTCACTAATTTGACAAAAATGTCTATGTTTGAATATAATGTGACAGGTGGAAACTGTTTTGATCAGGGTACTAATGACATGGGTATCCTACTCACCGGGGTAGTTTCTTGTTCCTCCAAGAGTTCATGTAGGATTTTCACTGCCCGTTGTTCCTCTTCTGTCTGTAGTGTGGATCAGAGGTGCAGCTAGGCTTTCCTGCACCAGGGACAAGGATTCAGGATCGCGCCCCCTCTCCCCTACACACGTGCCACTCAAATTAACATAACGAGGAAAAAGTTAAGCGGCGCACATACGTTTTTTTTACACTAAGCCACTCTTCTAACTCTGCCAAATGCATAACTACACTCACCCAGTCCCAACTAATAAAATCTATCATAGGGTAAACAGCGGTACCAATACACCTTGCAATAAATTAAAGAACCAATTGTCCTACCTCATCCAGGGTTTCACTGGTGTCTGTGTGATGTCCTCTGGATCTGGAACAAGGTCCCTGTGGTGATAGAGAAAAGAATAATCACGTAAGGAAGAGATGGTAACTGCTCATGTTAAATATCTAGGAGGAGTGCCTCTGCTGGCCTGTAAGATCAAACCATCCCAATGTATAACAGAGTAATCTAGGACATTTCCCCTTAGTGCTACCACGCAGTACTAATGCCCACCTTTGTCCCCCTTCACAGCAGTTATGCCCACATTTGTTCCCCCCACAGTAGTTGTGCCCCCTCACAGTAGTTAAGCCCACTTTTGTGCCCCTTCACAGTGGTTATGTCCTCCCTGTGCCCCCCCCCCCCACATAGGCCCCTAGTGCCCTAGTCTCCAGCTCCATGATGATTGGCACATCCAGCAGCACCAGGCATTTAGTGCTCCTCCCACACAGCCAGCAGTGAGATGTGTGGCGTGAGGGGGGAGCGCCGCAGCCCAGCTGACCAGTGAAGCAGGAAGCTGAGGACTCCCTGCTTCACTATGGAAATTAACTGCCGACGTGTGCGCGCCCCCTCCACATGCCCCGGCTGCCCCCCACCCTCGCTGCGTCCCTGGGGTGGATACTGTCTCCCCCGTATGATAAAACCTATTAAAAATAAGATTCCGTGCATGAGTCACAGCATAGCAATCAGCATCTGTGCTGTCGCTATGCTGGGGCAATGTGGATGTCACTTGGGGGGACTGTGGATGTCACTGTTATGGAGGGGGGGGTTCACAGTCACATATCAATGTGATAGGCCACTATGGATGTCACTGATATGGGAGCTCAGTATGATACATGTGCTCAACAATCGTGATCGGCCCACAATTCACAGTCCATGTGTCAGTTTGGGTCAAAAGAGTGCGGTTGGCCTGGAAGATGCAGCCAACAAACGGACCGGGCTGATCATGGTTGTCTCACACAATGGGGGACATTTACTAAGCACGTCGCACCAGAATTATGGCGTAAAATGTGCCAAAAAGAATGGTGTTTTGATTTGCGCCAAATATATCAACTGCTTTTTCCAGAATTTTCACCATAAAGAATGCATCACGCCAGAATTGTGTTATTGATGTCAAAGTGGGCGGGGCTATCAAATTGGCACATACAACGCCTAATTTATCATCCTCTTATCGGCAGAAATGGGTCAAATTGCTGTGGACAATTAAGCCAGCTTATGTGCTGGTAGTTTGTGTAAAAGATCCCATTTATGGAAGAAAGATGTGACAATTTTGTCAAAAAGTCGCATTTATGAAAAGAAAAACCAACCTGTTGTGAGAACAAGTGATAGGTAAGTAATAAATCAGAAGGCATTTATTTTTATCTAAGTATAAATGAGCTAAACAACAAGGTTTTGTCAGTAAATTGACATTAAACAGAAAAAAACAATAACAAAAAATATCCAGAGTCTGAGACAAAAGTCGCAATTTACCTGTGGAAATATCGCAAATATGCTTCAAAAGTCACAAGTGTGGTCCGGCAAGATTGGCTGAAATGGCGCATTTCAGTTTAAAAGAAAGTTGCATTTTAGTGCTATTGGCATTAAAATGTCGCAAAGCGAAAGAAATAAGTGGATTATCAAGTCTATATTTAAAAAAGTCACATTTTAAAAGTGACGAGCGCCTTTTGATATATGAGGTGAAACAAATCACCACTTTTGATTTGTAATGTTAGTATTTTTTTGGCGTAAATCACACCATTATTGATAAATGTCCCCAATGGGTCTGCAAAGAAAAAAAATGCGGATTGCACACTAACAGTCCCTGATTTTGTGAATCTGCAATTTGCAGTCCGCAAAACGGATATGGTTGTGTGCATGAGGCTTTAGATACACACTTCAGCAGGCAGTATCACACATGAGAATCTTTGATACAGTAGACTGTATCGCAGATGATAGATTTAGATACAGAGGTACAGCAGCCAGTATCAGACATGATAAGCTTAGATACACACCACACCAGACAGTATCATACAATATAAGATTAGATACACAGCTCAGCAGGCAGTATCGCACACAGCAGGCTATGTATCAGAGTGTACTGTACATGATAGAATAAGATACAGATATGGTTTGATGTGCCTGCTTATTCAAACTGTTTATTGCACTCTGGAGCCTGTGAACTGTCAGTGATGTGATTTAGAAACTGATTAAAGCCTCATTCACACGTCAGTGTTTCACGGACGTGTGCTGTACGTGTTCTCCACGGACAGCACACGTCCCCATTCATTTGAATTTGTGTATTCAGACATCAGTGTTTTAGCACGGTCCGTGGGTCTGTGTTTTTAGCACAGATGCATGTTCTATCTTGATCCGTGTTCCCGGATCCCTCACGCCCATTATATTCAATGAGTCCGTGAAAACCACAGATCCCTCACGGATGTCATCCGTGTTGCATCCGTGTTTCACGGGTCATTAAGAAGAGATGCTTTGAAAATTATTTTTCAGCTGTTCAGTGTCAGTGAAACACGGATGCAACATAGATGGCAAAACACGGACCCACAGACCCAACACGGATCCTTCACGGACAGCTTCACGGATGCCTCACTGACCACCTGCTCACGGATTTGAGCACGGACACGGACGTGTAAATAAGGCTTAAGAAATAGACTGGCAAGCTTTGTGTGTGGGTGTAGTAACCTGGCCACAGGGGGTGTATTAGGCATGGTTACTGCAGACTGAACATGTGACTCGTCACTCTTCAGAGCAGCCAGGCTTGTTTATAAATGAAGCTAGGTAGTGAAGATAACAGGAAGTGCTGGATGTAAACATTCCTGCCAGGATTGTCTAATGCACAGACGTGGGGAAAGAAAGCCCAAACATTAACCCTTTCAGGCCTGGAGGGTTTTTTCGTTTACGTTTTTCACTGCCTGCCTTTCTGGGGCCGACTTTTTTGTTTTCTGTAAGAATTATAAATGGGGTGGAATTGGAAAAAATGCAATTCTGCAACAGTTTTACCGGTTTTGTTTTTCCCTATATGGTAAAGTGACCCGTTACTTTCATGCTTCAAGTCAGTATGATTATGGAGATACCACATATGTATAGTTGCGTTTTTATACTGAAAATAAAAACCTTGAATTTTTTTTTTCTTTTCATCACCATATTCTGACCCCCTATAACTTTTTTGATGTTATGTGTATGGAGCTGTGTGAGGGCTATTTTTTTGTGGGGCAATTTGTACTTTTCATTGATACCATTTTGGGGTGTGTATGACTTTTTGATCACTTTTTATTTAATTTGTTGTGGGGGGAGAAGCAACAAAAAACTGTGTATCAGCCATTTTGACTTTTTCATTTCATTTTGCCATTTTCCGTATGGGATAAATATTTTAATATTATGGGTGTTTTCGCATGCGGCAATGCCCATGATGTGTATTTTCTATTTTTTATTTTTTAATTTATTTTTTTGTTGTTGTTTTTTTTCACTTTTTCCACTCTTCCATAAAGGCCAGATTTGTGAAGTAAAATACATACAATGCAACGGCACACTGCCAACCAGATAAAGCACAAAATGCCATAGTGATATGAGGTATTCTGAAGCTAATGCTATGCTTGTTTAGTAAATTAGAGATTCTTGGCAAATATATTTTGTACAAAATTATCTGTGCCCGTCCACCAAATCGTCAAGGTGATCTCTGTAGAACGGGAACCTAACACTATTTCCTACCTGTTATGTGCCAACCTTGGCTTCCGTATAATCAGGGGGTGTTGGTTCCACATGCATGCTGGGTCCCTTCTGCCTTTTACCATTTATGGTGCTTCAAAGGCCTCCACTAATACAGGAATGCAGATACCAAACATGCATGCCGAATCCACTTGGCTTTATAGTTACACTAATTAAAATCAGCCTATGGGGCAGACTGGGATGTGCTGACTGAAATTCCCCTTTTTTTCTTTGCAGATTTGTGAAGTGTTCGACTGGTTGTTGTCCTATGGACAGACTCTCCCACCTCAGCTGTAGATCGCTGCAGTTCATCCAGAGTGATCATGGGCCTCTTGGCTGCATCTCTGATCAGTCTTCTCCTTGTTTGAGATGAAAGTTTAGAGGGACGGCCGGGTCTTGGTAGATTTGCAGTGGTCTGATACTCCTTCCATTTCAATATGATCGCTTGCACAGTGCTTCGTGGGATGTTTAAAGCTTGGGAAATCTTTTGGTATCCAAATCCAGCTTTAAACTTCTCCACA
This sequence comes from Rhinella marina, assembly GCA_900303285.1. Taxonomy (NCBI): domain Eukaryota; kingdom Metazoa; phylum Chordata; class Amphibia; order Anura; family Bufonidae; genus Rhinella; species Rhinella marina. The sequence continues at coordinate 193,080 of ONZH01016224.1, forward strand.
ACAGTATCACGGACCTGCCTGGTGTGTTCCTTGGTCTTCATGATGCTCTCTGTACTTTAACCCTTTCAGTACTGGAGGTTTTTTCGGCTTTGCGTTTTCGTTTTGCACTCCCTGCCTTCAAACAGCCATAATTGTTTTATTTTTCAGTTCACATAGCTGTATGAGGGCATGTTTTTTGCAGGACAAGTTGTACGTTCCAACGCCACCATTTAATATTGCATATGGTGTAGTGGGAAGCGGGAAAAAAATTCCAAATCAGGTGAAATTGCAAATAAAACGCTATTCCGCTACAGTTCTACGGGTTTTTTATTTACAGTGTTCGATGTTTATTAAAACTGACAAGTTGCTTTCATTATACTGGTCATTACGAATCCGGCAATACCTAATATGTAGAGTTTTTCCTGCATTTTGATAAAATAATTATAAAGTTGGAAATTTTTTTATTTATTTTTTTGTTGTCATATCTTGATATATCATATAACTTTTTGGTATTTATGTTTACGGAGCTGTATGGGTGCTCATTTTTGCGGGGCGATCTGAACTTTTTATTGATACCATTCTGGGGTGTGTATGACTTTTTGATCACTTTTTATTTAATTTTTTTTAGAAAAAAAAAGCAACAAAAAACAGCGAATCGCCATTTTGACGCTTTTTTCTGCCACACAATGCGCCGTATTGGAATTTTTTTTTTAATTTTAAAAGTACTGGCGTTTTCGGTCACGGTGATACCCATGATGTCTATATTTATTGTTATTTAGGTATTTATTTTTTAATTATATGGAAAGGGGGGTGATTTAAACTTTTATATTTTTTATTTTTTATATATTTTTTTGCATTTTTTTTAAATTTTTTGTGATTATTTTAAAGCTCAAATATGAGCAAATAGATTGTGTTTTTTTATTTTTTCTTTATGAGCCATCAGGGGTTTTTAATATTGAATTAAAAACTCAATTTGCTCATTTCTTATCCTGGCCTGCCATCTAGTGGCTAGAATAAGAATTGCACTTTGAAAGCTGTAAACCTCATCAGCGAGGTTTACAGCTTTCAGATCGTGTACAGACACCCCATTTGACCACATGGGGCGTCTGTACACCACCCTGAAGCAAACACTTCCGGGTTTTTGCGCTACTAGATGCCGTGATCTCATGTGATCACGGCATCTAATTGCTGAAGAGGAAACCGCCGATGGCGGTAAGCACCCACAAGTCTCTGCTGTTAGAAACAGCAGAGACTTGCCGGCCATGATGCCCGCCGCACGTGCGAGCGGGCGCCATGTGTCCACATCGCCGGCGCTGGGACTGTAAGGGTTAAACAGAACCCTGAGACTATCACAGAGCAGGTGCATTTATATGGAGACTTGATTACACACAGGTGGATTCTATTTCTCTTCATCAGTCATTTAGGACAACATTGGATCATTCAGAGATCCTCAATGAACTTCTGGAGTGAGTTTTCTGAACTGAAAGTAAATGGGCTGAATAATTTTGCACGCCCCACTTTTCAGTTTTATTATCACAAAAAAAGTTTAAATGATCCAATACATTTCGTTCCACTTCACAATTGTGACCCACTTGTTGTTGATTCTTCACCAAAAATTTTAAATGTTATATCTTTTTGTTTGAAGCCTAAAATGTGGCAAATATGATCATAATCCCTGACAAGCAGAGCAAAGAGGAGGATGAGGCAGCTCTTTACCTCAGTATTGTGAAGTAACTTGTCCTCCTGTGTGATTAGGACAGGTTTTGTGTGTACTAATAGGACGGCGGCCATTTTATTTCCCCTGATGATTACTCCCCAGACAAAATGAGCCATTATAACTAATGAAAGGTATTTGGGAATATATTTATAATAAAGTAATATTTACATATTTTCATTTTCTTAATTCCCGGAAAACCCCTTTAAGCCTGACATCTGCCATCAGGGATTTTGGCTGTGATACAATTCAGTAGGATAACATACTCTTGAAACATTCTAACTTATGACTGTGGTGAGAGACCATAACAGGACGGAATATAGAAGAACGCAAATCTTTATAGAAATGTTGTATCACACTATGGATAGTGAAAACATGTATTGACAGCCAATAGTGATGTTCAATCAATCCATCAATGATATTCTGAGACTATGAAATATATCACACTGCATAAATAAGCAGGGACATGAGACATTTGGAAGGGTACAAACACTTTGTTATAGCTTAATGTGCACCATGCATGCAAAACTTTCATTGTGAGGCTCAAATCAGCAGAGAAAAAAAGTCATAGAGTGCATCTTCCTCAGCAATCTATACAGCTTTTGTGAACTAATATATGCATGTGAGATAAGTTATGGGTTATAACTGTCTAAAGAAAATGAGAGAATAAAACCATTACTACCACAGATAAGGCGTTAGTACAAGAACTGATTTTAACTGGTGTCTAGGGTGTTTATTAAGGCCAAAGTCTAAAGGAAACTGACCCTTGTCCACGCGTAGAACATGTGGAACTGGAAGTGACAATGGTCAGGCAGACTGGAATTTATTAGCACATTGGCAGATACTGATGATCACCTCAGCAAGCAGTGTGTGACTTGGAGGTTATGGTACAATGACATTAATTAGTATAAATGTGCATATGACTGCTGCAGACAATCACTGCATTAAAAACTCTGTGGTGGGATTTAGTGTACAGAACAATTAAATGAAAAAAAATTATCAGACATTTTATCTCCTAATTGTTGTATGCAGTGTTTTATTCTGAATATGCAAAAATATATTTCTGTAGAAGAAACCGTATCCTGACAATAAATTACATGTAATGTGTGCAAGAGGAGAGTAATGAAAAACTCCTTTTTAGGGTGCATTCACACGACCATATGTATTTTGGTGTCCGTGTGACATCTGGGAAGCACTAATCGGGAGAAATAAAATGGCCACCATCCTATTAGCAAACACAAAACCTGTCCTAATCACACAGGAGTTTCTTCACAACACTGAGGTAAGGAGCTGCCTCATCTTCCTCTCTGCCCTGCTTGTCAGGGATTATGCTGATTATCCTGAATACAGTTTAGGGCCCATTCAGGCAGCTGTATGAACGGGTCCGCACCTATTCCGCGATTTTTCGGAACGGGTGTGGGCCCATTCATTTCAATAGGGCTGCAAAAGATGTGGACAGCACACTGTACAGAGAGGTGGTGGAGGTAGCTAATAAAAAGCAGCACTTGTATGCAGTCTCCATTACCACAGTCTGTCCTGTCCGGCGATGCAAATTACAACTGATTTTTAATTTTGAAAAGGTGATTTTATGATGCAAATGTAGTATAACATGAAAAAACTACATAAATTTGGTATCACCGCAGTTGTATCAACCCGTAGCATAAGGTTATCATGTCATTTGTGCCTCACAGTGAACCCAGTAAAAACTAAAAATGTTACCCACCTCCTAAAATGATCAAACATCCATATGTACCCCCAAAAAATTACAGATACAATCTACATGAGCGCTTCCCTCTCCACATTCTAACAATTCATGGGGGCTCAGCTCTCAGACCCCACCAATCACAACCTTTGCTGTTATGTTACTATGACATATCAAAGATTTTTTTTTAAAGCTTGGTGACACTTTACATATGGATACAACCGGAGTAAATGCTGCAGTATAATTCTGCATAGGTCCAAGGAAATAGAGAGTATAAAACCTAGTCAGAAGTTTAAGGTAATACAATTATTAAAGGGGTTGTCCAGTGTAAGACAAATATAACTGCATTCTTACTAAATGAGAAAACCAGTCCATAGGTTGTATCTGGTATTGCAGCTGATCTCCATTAAAGTGAATGGAGCTGAGCTGTAATACCACACACAACCTGAGGACAGGTGTGGTGCTCTTTTAGTGTGGTGCTCTTTATTATCCTGGACAACCCTTTTAAATTGTGCTTGTGAATTTGTAATATAGATGGTGGAATGGTTATGTGGGCTACAATATTAGACACTTATATAAAACATAAAAGGGAATTTATCATGAGGTTAACTTTAGAAGTCAGTTTTTGCTTGAGTGTGCTTTCAAGAACTTTGTGCCAAGTGTATTAAATCGTAGCTGTAGCATTGAGTTTATAGCGCGGCTGAAGAGTGTATTGATGCAATGTAATGAGGAGAGTATAAAGAGGATTCATGCCCACATTTCATGGGCCTCATTCCCACCCTTCTATCAAAACTACACTGTGTACACACTGCCATATTCTCCTTCATTTATAATCCTATTTAGAAAGACAATAATGTAACCTTTATTTTTTAGGCAACATTTCATTAGTGACCATTTTCCTCATGCTTGGCTTGAATGACAGCGTTCTCCCACGTGCTACATTTTACTACTGTTTACAAACAGTGTGACTGGTTACAGGTTAACTACTGTCTGGGTGAATTGCCCTAGTTCAAAATGCCGTCAGAATTTATAACTCTGAACAGCTTGTGATATGTCATCAACGTGGCAAGCAATGTTCAGGGACAACGTGTGAAGGTAGTATGGGGTGATCATTCGATAATTTGTAACCCAGTAATTTAATGTCTGACTTTTATTACCTTATTGGAGTTGGATTTACACAGACGTTCAGCAGCGTTTGCACAGGTCACATGCTCCTTATCAGGCATGTAGAGTTACAACTCCAAAGTGAAAAATATGCCATGAATAATGAGTTGCCACCATTTTTTTAATTTTGGACACATTCATTGTGGGCTTATTAGCTGAGCAACACTAAGTCTTACGAGTTTGATGGACCTCTCCAGTGGATTGTTTCTTATATACACATGGTGGTGCTGGCTCAAGTATCTCTATGAGTGACTGTTCTGGCATAGTAATGAGTGGCGCATCTGCAGCGAGCCCAGGAGGAGCCAGAATAGGCAATGGGAATGGTACTGGCTCTAGTTGTTAAAGTCAATAATAGTGGCTTTCCCCCTAACACTGTTCAGTAAAAGGAGGGAGTACCCTTTTTTCCCCCCAAGGCACACCCTGGTTCTGGAGCGCCTTCCTGATGGTAGTTGTGGTGCCCCTGATGTTAGGCGTTTTCATGGGTACAAAGCAGGGCGTGTAGAGTGCAATGGCCAGCGTATGGTGCAGCAGTCAGTAACTCGGCCAGATGTAGCTCTCATAGGAATTAATGGTGCGCCCTCTGAGACTTTGCAGACTACATTGTAAGCATAGGTGTGGGTTCCAGAGGTGGGACTCACACCTATCAGACGATGTGGGCATATCCTAGCAATATGCTCCCTATGTCTAAAATGGGAATAATCCTTTAACTTCCAGACATTACCATACTGGGTATGCAGAGCATAAAATGACAATTACATGACAAGTATTAAAACAGCAAACCATTTGCAAGTAGCCCCTGTTCTGGGCTACTGCACATCAGCCCCCCACAGTACAGCATGCATCAGATTGATCAACAAGTAGAATGTAAATAGTAGTAGGCTTTTAATCAAGACTATTGAAAAGGTTGCTTTATTTTTCATCTATAGAAATTGGTTGCATAGGTGTACATACCCTTTAAGCCTGCATTAAAACCTAACTGCTGCAGTCAGTCTCAATCTGTAACAGAAGTTTACATTGAGAGACCAAAGCACAGTGAAGAGAGCAGTGCACAAAGGGCTGGAACCAAGTGGTGGGTAGCAGGTAAGTATGCTTGACTCCACAGGTTTGGTAGGGAGAGGGGAGAATTTCAAAACTTAGAAAAAGCAGGACAACCCCTTTAATGTTGTCTCAACCCTCCAAAACAGCCTGACCTGTCGACTATCTAATGTGTATCAGGTTATCCCGACTGCACAATGGCAGATGTGAGGGAAAGAAGGGTCAGGCATGTTGAATGCAACATGTCTGATCCTTTCATTTTTGGAGAGATAAGGGGCCACCAGAGGAGTCAAGCAGCCACTTACTTCCCACTTTCCAATGACAACATATTGGCCATACTGTGCATGTGTATGAGGAGGTCAGGAGGAATAGCCGTTTCCCATAAGAACATTTGAATGACAGCTATCTAAAGTGTATGGTCTGCTTAACAGAAGATCTCTGTACAAGACTAGTGTGTGTGTGCCCCCTTCTTTTCTACAATAGCTACTTTGCAAAAAATACAATAGATGATAAGAAAACTAATAAATAAAAAAAAATACATTTTTATGTTGTAATACAGGCTACCTCCAAGCATTCATGTCCATGAAGGATAAGGGCTCATATACACAGGCAAAGGATTGGCCTAATTATCGATCCCATGTACAGTGCCTTGCGAAAGTATTCGTCCCCCTGGAACTTTTCAACCTTTTGCCACATTTCAAGCTTCAAACAAAAAGATATAACATTTTAATTTTTTGGTGAAGAATCAACAAGTGGGTCACAATTGTGAAGTGGAAAAAATTTATTGGATCATTTAAAAATTTTTTGTAATAATAAAACTGAAAAGTGGGGCGTGGAAAATTATTCGGCCCATTTACTTTCAGTTCAGAAAACTCACTCCAGAAGTTCATTGAGGATCTCTGAATGATCCAATGTTGTCCTAAATGACTGATGAAGAGAAATAGAATCCACCTGTGTGTAATCAAGTCTCCATATAAATGCACCTGCTCTGTGATAGTCTCAGGGTTCTGCATCATGAAGACCAAGGAACACACCAGGCAGGTCCGTGATACTGTTGTGGAGAAGTTTAAAGCCGGATTTGGATACCAAAAGATTTCCCAAGCTTTAAACATCCCAAGGAGCACTGGGCAAGCGGTCATATTGAAATGGAAGGAGTATCAGACCACTGCAAATCTACCAAGACCCGGCCGTCCCTCTAAAATTTCATCTCAAACAAGGAGAAGACTGATCAGAGATGCAGCCAAGAGGCCCATGATCACTCTGGATGAACTGCAGAGATCTACAGCTGAGGTGGGAGAGTCTGTCCATAGGACAACAATCAGCTTCACTTCACAAATCTGGCCTTTATGGAAGAGTGGCAAGAAGAAAGCCATTTCTCAAAGATATCCATAAAAAGTCTTGTTTACAGTTTGCCACAAGCCACCTGGGAGACACACCAAACATGTGGAAGAAGGTGCTCTGGTCAGATGAAACCAAAATCCAACTTTTTGGAAACAATGCAAAACTATATGTTTGGCATAAAAGCAACACAGCTCATCACCCTGAACACATCATCCCCACTGTCAAACATGGTGGTGGCAGCATCATGGTTTGGGCCTGCTTTTCATCAGCAGGGACAGGGAAGATGGTTAAAATTGATGGGAAGATGGATGGAGACTAGATTTATCTTCCAACAAGACAATGATCCCAAACATAAAGCAAAATCTACAATGGAATGGTTCAAAAATAAACGTATCCAGGTCTGAGAATGGCCAAGTCAAAGTCCAGACCTGAATCCAATTGAAAATATGTGGAAAGAGCTGAAAACTGCTGTTCACAAACGATCTCCATCCAACCTCAAAGAGCTTGAGCTGCTCTGCAAGGAAGAATGGGCAGGAATTTCAGTCTTTAGATGTGTAAAACTGATAGAGACATACCCCAAGTGACTTGCAGCTGTAATCGCAGCAAAAGGTGGCGCAACAAAGTATTAATGCAAGGGGGCCGAATAATTTTGGACGCCCCACTTTTCAGTTTTATTATTACAAAAAAGTTTAAATGATCCCAGGTTGGGAGCCATGAGGTAGCTACTGATACTAAGTATTCAGCTGAGATTGTTAGGCTCAGATGCAGCAATAGTACAAATGTGCAGCTCATGATAGCAGATGGTCAATGTCAGGAAAGAGGCAAGTTCAATATCATAGTCCACCAAGGATGTTATCAGGCATACTTCTGAGGGAGCACTTATAAAATTAATTCAGTATATTGGATATACTGCAAACATTCAAGAACATTAGCATGCCGCTACACATGCAGTTAGCCCCTGATTAACTGGTGCAGAGGATGGAAGTGGTAGTGGCCCTGATGAGATGTTGTGTCACAGTGTATTACCTCAGGTCTCCACTTCCTGGGGTTCAGTGCAGTGAAAAGGTAGAGTGAAGGAATCATGCAGACTTAGGAGAAAATTGAATGTCTCTTTACTGAGTGCAAAGGATAACTTGCAGTACATCAAGCAATCATAGGTACATGGTGCAGTCTTGATGGCACTCAGAAGTATGCTAGCTGACAAAGTCTCATTCTCCTGATTCCCCTTCACTGAGACTGTAAAGGTGGTACCTAAGGCTGTAGACGTCCACTACAGATTACAGGCTTTATGGTTTGCTTGTACTGAAAGGTGGTGAAGAGTGTCTGTTATCCCCTCCCCTTGCAGCAGTGTCTGAAAACTGTTGTAACTGGTACGTCATGACTTGTGACTTGTTACTTAGATGGTTTCTGCAGCTCTTGGACCTTCCTGTGTCTTTGGAGCAGTGTTCCTCAGTCAAGCCAGATTTCTGGTCCTAAGGCCCTATGGAGCAAAGGCTGATGGACATGCTCAGTGTTTCCTCACTAGCCTAGCTAGCTTTCCCCCCTGACAGAAAGTAGAAGTGTGGGCGGGATGGAGTGGTTAGCTCCATTCCCAGTGCCACCCATACTCCATCTTCTGGTATAACAGTATACGACAGAAAAACATTACAAACCAAACAATTTGCAAATACCATAATCTGGGGTATTGCAAACAGTGCTGATTAGAGAGATAGTTACAAAATCATAATACATACAAATGTTTTTGGGTATAAATACTACGGGGGTCATTTATTATCCTGAAATACACCTACCGTATTTTTCGCCCCATAAGACGCATTTTTTCCCCCAAAAGTGGGGGGAAAATGCCCCTGCGTCTTATGGGGCGAATGCTAATGAGCACTTCCATTATTTAAGCGCTCATTAGCACCGGAGGACAAGGAAGCGGTGAAGGATTTGTACTCACCGCTTCCTGGCCCTCCGTTCGGCTGCGCTGTGCTGCGCACAGCGTGAGGGCGCTCTGTGACCTCACGCTGTGCGTGCAGGGTCACAGCACAGACAGGAAGAAGAAGAGAGAGCGCAGGCGGAGAGGAGCTCCGGCGTCCAGGATCAGGAGAGGTAAGTAGTTCTATTATTTTATTCAATGTGAGGCTGATGGGGGCTGATATTACTTGGCCTGGGGGCTGGCAATTGGCAATGGGGGCTGGTGAGAGGCACTGGGGGCTGGCCAGAGACAATGGGGGCTGATAAGAGGCTCTGGGGGTTAATAAGCTGCTGGGGGCTCATAAAAAGGCAATGGGGGATTAAATAAGACTGCAGAGGGCTGATTAGAGGAATATAGGGGGCTGATGAGATGCATGGGGCTGACATAGGACTGCTGGGGGCTATTAGAGGCATATAGGGGGCTGATGAGAGGCATATAGGGGGCTGATATATGACTGCTGGGGGCTATTAGAGGGATATAGGGGGCTGATGAGAGGCATATAGGGGGCTGATATATGACTGCTGGGGGCTATTAGAGGGATATAGGGGGCTGATGAGAGGCATATAGGGGGCTGATATATGACTGCTGGGGGCTATTAGAGGCATATAGGGAGCAGATGAGAGGCATATAGGGGGCTGACATACGACTGCTGGGGCTATTAGAGGCATATAGGGGGCTGATGAGAGGCATAGGGTCTGATATGAGGCATATGGGAGCTGATAAAAGGCATGGGGCTCTTATCTGAGGTCTGATTGGGGGTCTTTACATTGAGGTCTGAGCTGAGATCTGATTGGGGGTCTGATCTAAGGTCTTATTGAGGTCTTTTTAACATTGGGGGTCTTATTGGGGCTGTCAGCTGAGGTTTAATTAACATTGGGGTCTGATTGGTGGTCTGACCAGAGGTCTGATGAAAAATATTTTTTTCTTATTGTCCTCCTCTAAAACCTTGGTGCGTCTTATAGGGCGAAAAATACGGTATATTACTCTAAAAACCTATTTAATATGCTTACAATACAAGAATATCTAGGTAATTCAAATATTTGTTCCAGCAAAATATTGATAAGTCATAATATCATCACTGACTTAATATCATGACATCATGGAGTTATTTCAGAATTTGTAGAAGCCAAGTAACTTCTCATTTTAACCCTGTGGTATTTTCTAGTTTTGTTCAAAAAAGCACTGCCATTTAACTCCACAATAGGATCAAAATGTGTTAATGGATGTTTGTATATAAAATCCAGTATGTTCTTTCAAGTAGCAAAAGAAAAAAATAACAGACTCATATTCTCATATTCAGGGCCGGCCTTAGGGTAGATGGTGCCCTGTGCGAAACTTTCTCTCGGCGCCCCCCCCCCCCGAGTGACAGTACTAACGTCATACAGTATAGAGCTATAAATACAGTGCAGAGATATATAGAGTCAGGGGCGTAGCAATAGGGGAAGCAGGGGAAGCAGCTGCTTTGGGGCCCAGACCCACAAGGGGCCCCCTCAGGAGGGAGACTAATTGATTTTTTTTGTCAGGGCCCCCTCAACAGTATTATACAATGACATTATATACAGTGACACTATAGGAAACGGATGGAGCGGCTGTCAGGCCTTGTCTGGGAGAGCTCAATCTTGACTAGCCACAAGAGTGAGGGTTGCATGTGAGTTGTGGGTTGCGAAGAAGTTTCTAGGGGGGCCCCGTTCAAAAATTTGCTGTGGGGCCCAGTTAGTTGTAGTTACGCTACTGTATAGAGTGATATAGGTAGGTAGAGTAAGACAGTATATATATATATATATATATATATATATATATATATATATATATATATTTATAGCTCTCTATACTGTTCTATATCATACTATATATCTCTGCACTGTATTTATAGCTTTCTATATTGAAATGTAACCTAATATAGCGCACATACCTCTTACATCCAGTGACGTCTCCTCTAATATAGATCTTCTCTTTCCTCATCTTCTCCTTTCAGACCAGACGCCATTTTTCAGCCATTTCTCATCTCTGCAGTTTGACAAAAAAAAATCTTAGTTTACACAGTGTCCTAAAATAACTGCGCCCAGCAAATAGTGTTCCGTAATAGTGCGCCCAGTAATATAGTAAACATAACGCTCCCCAGAAATAACTGCGCTGATACTGTGCCAGGGTGCCCCCACAGTAATAGTGCCCCCCACAAGTCCCAACTAATAATTCTCTGTCAGAGTGCACTTGTTAGTAATAGTGCCCCCAACAGTACTAATGTCCCCACTGTGCCCCAGAAGTAATAATGCTTCCAATGTGCCAGTAAGAAGTGCCCCCCAATAATGTGCCAGAAGTTCCCTCCATTGATTCCCCCCCAAAATCATGTGCCAGTAAAAAGTGTCCCACCCCCATAGATGCCCCCCAAATTATGTGCCAGTAAGAAATGCCCCAGTGCCCCCATGTGCCAGAAAAATGCCCCCAGTGCCCCCATGTGCCAGTAAAAATGCCCCCAGTGCCAGTAAAAATGCCCCCAGTGCCCCCATGTGCCAGTAACAATGCCCCCAGTGCCAGTAAAAATGCCCCCAGTGCCAGTAAAATGCCCCCAGTGCCAGTAAAATGCCCCCAGTGCCCCCATGTGCCAGTAAAAATGCCCCAGTGCCAGTAAAATGCCCCCAGTGCCAGTAAAATGAACCCAGTGCCAGTAAAAATGCCCCAGTGCCAGTAAAAATGCCCCCAGTGCCCGCATGTGCCAGTAACAATGCCCACAATACCCCCATGTGCCAGTAAAATGCCACTATGTGCCAGTAAAATGCTCCCATGTGCCAATAAAAATGCCCCCAGTGCCCCCTTGTGCCAGTAAAAATGCCCCAGTGCCAGTAAAATGCCCCCAGTGCCCCCATGTGCCAGTAAAAATGCCCCATGTGCCAGTAAAAATGCCCCAGTGCCAGTAAAATGCTCTCATGTGCCAATAAAAATGCCCCCAGTGCCCCCCTTGTGCCAGTAAAATGCCCCCAGTGCCAGTAAAATGCCCCCAGTGCCCCCATGTGCCAGTAAAATGCCACTATGTGCCAGTAAAAATGCCCCCAGTGCCCCCATGTGCCAGTAAAATGCCCCCATGTGCCAATAAAAATGCCCCCATAAAAAAAAATAAACACTTACTTACCTCCATGGAGCCGGCAGCGATGCGATGCAGGCCTCTTCCGGCCTGTGTCCCGCGCTGTACGGCTCAGGCGGCGCGATGACGTCATCGCGCCGCCTGAGCTGGCCTCTGATAGGCTGCAGGCCTAGGGCCTGCAGCCTATCAGAGGAACGGGCAGGGGAGACGCCTCTCCCTCCCCTGCCCCGCATCTCCAAAGAATGGAAGCGCTCATCTCCCTCTGCCCCACCGCTGCCCCCAACTGTGCGGCACTTGCAGGGCACGGCCGGGCCATTAAGGGGGCGCTCTGGCAGGGCGCCCCCTTAAGTGGCAGGGAGTGAAGCGCCCTGTGCAACCGCACGGGTCGCACACCCCAAAGGCCGGCCCTGCTCATATTAATAACACAGTGTACAAATACCAGTTCGATACTGTAGTTTGACTGGTTCCACTGACATTCTGCTGCATTGGATAGTTAGGAAGCTATATAACACATACAACATAAGTACTTCATGATTAATCACTATACTACAATACTGGAGACACAACCCAAAAAAAATCTAAATATTTTATCAATTTATCAAATGTATAGAAAGTACAAATGCAGCTCCACAAATAAAAGCCAAAAGGTTAAAAGTTGACATTACACCAGAAAACTTTGCCCCAGCCCCAACAAGCATTTTGCCCAGCAAATGTTTACCAAGGTTGATCAGTGGCGTATAGAAAAGAGACCCATCTGGTCTTACCATCCAGGACAGAAGGGCCTAAAGATTGTGTTTTCCTTCATGCCTTTTTGACGGCCAGCTCTCCACTCCTTGATTGCTGATGCAATTTCCCTGGAAAGGGCTGTACTGCAGAGATTTTTACCATTCAGCAGCAAAGATGGACCAGCCATATCAGAGGCCCCCCTCTCCAAAGTCCCATAGCAGCTGCATGGTCCGCCATTATTGTATGCATACCCATGAGCCTAATTTGAAATATTGAACATGTACTATATGAAAGCCTTAGGAAAAAAAACATATTCACACTTGTGTCACTGACATCATTTTTACAGGATTCACAAGAGATATTACTAATTTAATTTGACCCATTCAATAGGTTCTCCATGGACTTTTTCTTGTTGATTTACATTCCTCAATAGTGAAATTGCAATACCAGGAAAGAAAAGTAATGGAAAATCATAGGAAAATAGACATTTTAATGATGAGCAAATGATCAAAGATGAAAATAAAATATTTAAAACATCTTGAGCCACATGCAGAATGGCATGCTATCAGAGAAGTTATTAATGGTTGAGGAATGATCTGCCATGCTGAATGCACTCAGGCCTGCAAATCATCAATGAATGATGTTCCAGATGTTCAATGGAATACAAGTCCGGAGACGTTGCAGGTCATGGTAGCATGTTTAGGCTATACATGCTGCTCACAGTAGCATGAGAAAAATAGAGCCTGGCATTGAAAAATGAGATGCTTTGGAGAAATAGTAGTACCACTGATTCCACAATCTTATCAATGCCGAGTTGTTAGTGTACCTGAAATGAAGACTAGAATGGTCTAGCTCAGGGCTGGCCAACCTGTGGCTCTCCAGCTGTTGCAAAACTACAACTCCCAGCATGCCCAGTCTGCCTACAGCTATCAGCCTACAGCAGGGCATGGTGGGAGTTGTAGTTTTACAACAGCTGGAGAGCCTCAGGTTGGCCAGCCCTGGTCTAGCTGCTGTACATTAAGCCAACCCACACCATAATCCTGGGGTAGGTATGATGTTCTTTGGGGAAGGCCTCTTAATAGTGTTGCCCACATGGACCTCAGACCAATGTTCAACTATCACTGCATCCGAGACAAAAGCAGGACTCATCGCTGAAGAGGATAAACCTCCAATCAAGCCTCTATTGTCATCTTGCTATGCATCATGCACCTTCTGATAGTTTGTGTAAACACCATTTGCTACCCTAGGCAGGGACGGACTGGGAACTTAAAGTGGCCCTGTGAAAAATTATAAAAGTGGCCCCGTTTTGTAGTCTGGTCCAAATCGATGGAAGACAGGTCCAGCAATACTGTATTGTGGCACATTATACCAGCCCATCAGAGCCAAATAACAAAGTCTATCACAAAATACTGCCGGCAGCACAAAATACATCCCCAAAAACTTCCACTGGATGGTCGTGAGGAGGTCTCAGGTGGCCCCCTGGGCATCGGCCCACCAGGAAACTTCCCTGTAAGATCTATGGCCTATCCACCCCTGACCCTAGGCTTGGGATGTGACATCCAGTTTCACTTGCAGTACAGAATGGATGATTGCACACATTTTTTCTTCTAATCAAATGTTCCGTCCATGCAGAGTTTTGCCTCTGTGCACCTCCTGCTGTCGTTCCAGTTCTTCAGTGTTTTACCAACCACCGGTACATGAACATTGAACAGTGCTGACATCTTGGCCTAGGCATGTAGCAAATTGCCAGAGTGATAAACCAAGGTCTCACAGTTCCAAGAATTCTGTTTTTCTGCGACGAGTGGTGATAACTGGCATGTTGATGAACAGGAGCCATCACACAACTTTGCTTTCAATCTGGTTTTTATGCCCCTCCCACATGCCACAGATTGGAGCTAGGTGCTTAAAAATGTGATCATCTGTAGATCTTAGTGACACCTGCTACTTCCTGAATGTTATGGCTTGCCCTGCTTGGTGTTGCAATTTCAACATTGAGAGTATTACCGTGGAAAGTTTATTCTTGATAGAATATTGCAGGATGCTAGGCTATATTTCTAACATTAAAGGGCATCTGTCAGCAGATTTATACCTATCACACTAGCTCACCTGTTTCTCTGCACTGTCTCAACTTTCATTGACAGGGCAATGTGTGATCACATTTATACTGCCTGGCCCTGTCAAAGTGGAGACAGTGCAGCAGTTTCATTGAGAGCTGAGCCTGTAGGTGAAATATCAACTCCCCTGTTACTTCTACAGGCTCATTTGCATATATAAAAGCATCATTTTTCTCAGCACTGCCTACACATATGAACATGGGACCAACACAGATGTCTTCAGCTGCCAAGTGCACAAGTAACAGGTCAGCCAGTGTCATAGGTACAAATATGCTGACAGATGCCTTCAGCGCACATGTAAGGCCTCGTCCACATTTCCGTGTCGGTGACACATCCGTGAAAAAAGCGTACGTGTTTCATCCGTGAAGCTGTCCGTGAAGGATCCGTGGTTGGTCCGTGTGTTAGTTTTTACCATCCGTGTGGCATCCGTATTTCACTGACGTTGCTCAGCTGAAAATTGATTTCCAAAGAATCTCCTATTAGTCATCAGTGAAAAACGGACGCATCACGGACACAACACGGATGTGTGTCAGTGATTTTCACGGACCCATAGACTTCAATGGGCGTGCTTGGTCCGCATCACGGATCAAAGTAGTGCATGTCCCCGTGATATTTTTACTGACCCACGGTCAGTAAACAAGTACTGAAATGTGAACAGATACATTTAAATCAATGGGTGCGTGTGGTGTCCGTGAAAAATGCGGACAGCACACGTCAGTGAAAAACGGAAATGTTGACGAGGCCTAACAGGCCAGCCAGTGTCATACGTAAAAATCTGATGACAGATGCCCTTTAAGAGAAGCTTGAACACAGCCTCAGGTCCCTTCCACATCAAATTTGGGTATTTTTATTTATTTATTTTTTATTTATTTACTTATTTATTTATTTTAAATAAAAGGGGAGCTGATTAGATTTTGGCACAAAGGAGAAGTAAGACATTCCATAAGAAAATGTACTGTTGCTTTAGCTCTACCTCTACCTTGTGCCAAGACCTGAACCTTTATTTGTCAAAAAATAATTATGACGGAGTGGAGTGGTTCAATTGGATAAGCAAGCGGCCTTATGCGGGGTTAACACTAACATCATTTGCAGCATGATTTTTGTTACAAAACAACTTGATCCCAATAACTTTGGAATGCTTTTATTTATCCAAGCTCTTTATTAAAAAATTCCAAATTTATAGAAAATCGGAAAGAATCGCAATTTTTGAAATTTGCATTTCTCCTCTTTTAAGGGCTCATGCACACGAACGTATTTTCTTTCCATGTCCGTTATTTTGCAGATTGTATGTGGGACCATTTCTTTCAATGGATCTGCAAAAAAAACTGAAGTTACTCTGTGTGCATTCCGTTTCCATACATCCATTTCCGTTCCGCAAAAAAATAGAACATGTCCTATTATTGTCGTATTACGGACAAGGATAGGACTGTTCTATTAGGAGCCAGATGTTCCGTTCCACATAATACGGAATGCACACGGACGTCATCCGTATTTTTTGCAGATCCATTTTTTTTGCGGACTGCAAAATACATACGGTCATGTGCATGAGGCCTTATCTGCATCAATCATCTGCCAAAAAATGGGCAGGTGTAATACAGCCTTTACTTAAAGGGGTTGTGTCACTTCAGCAAATAGCATTTATCATGTAGATAAAGTTAATACAAGGCACTTACTAATGTATTGTGATTGTCCATATTGCCTCCTTTTCTGAAAGGGTTAATTGTTTTGTATTAACTTTCTCTATATGATAATTGCAACTTGCTGAAGTGACAAAACCCTTTTAAGCTTATATTGGACAGGTAGATGATATTGCAGATCATCGCTAACAAGCGTTCGTATGACATCCATCGGCACTCATTTGCGCCGGCCAGATTACACAGGCTGATGCAAACTGAATGTGGGAGAAATGATTGTTACATCAGTTGTTCCTCCCACATTCAGTTCTATTGATCATCAGCGGCATATCCCTGATTACACAGAAGTGCTTATCGGCTGATTTTCTGGATTATTGGCCTGTATAATTGAGCAGCCAAAGCATTCCTATGAACACTCATTTCTGATAATTGACCCAAAAATCTAATATTTTCCATGCAACTATTTCATGTACAGGGAATCGCAAGACTTATTGAAATGAATGGGTTTGTGAAGAGGAAAAAAAAACACAGACTGCACGGAAAACTACTCCATCCTTATGTGCTTCGTTTAAAAAAAAAAAATTGCCCTCTGGCCTGAACATGGACAAATTTCACTTGTCTCTAAGGGATCTAACAATAGGGTACAGCCACATGGTTAGGTTTCTGCATGCAGTTCTGGAAGCCAAAATCAGGAGTGGATCATAAAAGGCGAGAAAGTATACAGGACACATGCAACTTGTCTTTTTTGAATTCACTCCTGATTTTGGCTTCAAAACTGCATGCAGAAACTTGACCGCGTGGCCACACCCTTAGGCTACATTCACACGTCCGTATGTGTGCACATCCTGGAAAACGGTCAGTTTTTTGCGGATCCGTTGTTCCGCAAAAAGCTCCGTTTTTCCAGGACATCCGTTCCGTTTTTCCGTAAAAAAAGGAAAGGATGTATCAATATGTCATCCGTTTTTTGCGGATCCGCAAAAAACGGAAGGATGAATAACATCTTTTTTTTCACCCCTCCTGGAACGGAATCCGCAAATACGGATGACATGCGGATGCCTTTCCGCATGTCTTCCGCATTTTTTGCGGATCCATAGACTTTCATTGTGCTACGGACCGCAATTCGGGAGAAAAGTAGGACAGGAGGATTTCTGTTTGCGGATCCGCAAAACAGAACAGATTAACGGATACGGACAACATACGGTGCAATGTCCACAGATTATCAGGACCCATTGAAATGAATGGATCCGCTAAATATCCGCAAAAACCGTCCGGAATTGCGGAACGGATGCGGATAGATTGCGGATGTTTTAAACGGACGTGTGAATGTAGCCTTAATGTAAAAGGTGAAAAAGATAATAAAATACTGTACAATCTTGGAAATAGCCAATGATTTGTAGCAAGAATATAAATGAAAAGCTAGGAGCCACCGCAGAACTAGTTAATTGTGTGAAGTTGGCTGTGTGGAGAGGCAGCACATTCCTTCTCTTCTATAGGCAGGGGTTAGTGGGTTCAGTGCTATCTGATGCAATGGTCTAGAGCAGCTGCTGATGCAATACCATAGATAGGATTGAGTGAACTAGGATCACTTGACTTCCCTCCATTTCAGAAAATGAGATTAAAGAGGGTGAAACAGTGATCTAATTATTCATGTGTGATTCCAAACTTTTATGAATTTTAATCATGATCTCAGATTTTTTTAATCACAGGACACAAGACTTTTGCAAGAAGCCTGCCAGTAAGGGTTTCATTTTATTCCACTTTTCCAGACTGTATGTCTTCCAAAACTAACATAAGAGCAGAGCTATCATTATGCCAGCTAGTTCCAAAGGTGCATGAGCTGCGTGCTGTTTAGCTAGTAAGCAGCAGTCAGGGGGGTGTTGAATTACAGTGAAGAACTACACGTACTACATATCAGGTTCAGGCAGTACAGAACAAAGAAAAAACAATGTGCTGGAATAAAACTGTCCCCTGCCTGGCTGTATATTCTGCCCTCCCATTATTATTCTCGAAAAGAAGCCACAGCCATTGGCTTAAAAGAACAAAAAGATTGGCCATGTTGAAATCCAAGATGACAGACGTTTGGGGGAAGAATCAGGAGGCCCCCATACACTTTAGATAGTCAAGGGTTCAGTCAATATCTAATATGTAAGGTCAGCTCAAAGGGGTTGTCTGATTTCAGAAGGAAACAGGACAACCCTCAGGACATGCCTGAAATAAAGAACTAAGTACTTACCCAGCTGCAGAGGTGACATCACGTCTATAACACGTGACCACTGCACCTAATCACCGCTCTCGTCGAGTTCACTACTGAAGCCACCAATTGGCTGCAGCGGTGACATCACGTTATAAACATAACATCACTGCTGCATCCGGAGCTTGTCCAGGAGAATTGGAGCGGTGGCACAGGATGTGTCAGGTAAGTACTTACCAATTCTTTATTTCATGAGAATCCCAAGGGCTGTTTGGTTTCTACCTGAGACCAAACAACCCCTTTAGGGTGGCCATACACATAGGATTAATGTTCACTGAACCCTTGACTAATGTGACTTCATCTAAAGTGCATGGGGACCTAGTGAAACTGGACAATACCTTTAGCAGTGATATAGTAATCAGCCTCATGTAAAAATAAAAGTCATACTTCTGATGGTGTCCTCTTCCGTAATGCAAATGCATATGTGGTGTCATTGGTGCACATTAGTTTCGGCAGGTGCCAAAAGCTAGTAAGCTACAAATGTATATACATGTGAGCTCCCAAATCAATAACTGAGTAAAAGGGAACTATAAAAATTTCCCTTAAAGGATTTGTCCCATGTAAAATATTCTACAGTTTTCAAACCAGCACCTGGATCTGAATACTTTTGTAATTGCGTGTAATAAAATTTAGTATAGCCACTGAGTTATTCAATATAATATTTCTGTATAGCGCCACCTGCTGTTTTTTTTTATTTCTTTGACCTGCTCACTGAGAAGGCCACAGATGCTCAGTTTGATTATTCAACTGTCTCCTGAGTTGTGATAGGGGGAGCTGAGACACGCCCCCTTAGCTGCAGCAGAAAAGACCCTCCCCTTGAGCTGTCAGCTTGATATAAATCTAGCAGAGCAATGAATGGGGAAATCTCTGGATCCATGTGAGGTACAGGGCTGGTTCTAGCTTTGTTGAAAAGAGATTGTCATGTACTATATGATGTCTGATTTTCATTTTTTACATTAGTGATGGGATAACGCTGTTTCACACAAGCAAGTTTTCCATGCAGGTATGATGTGTGTAGCAAACGCATAGCATTGGGACTGAATCCTGAACCATTCATTTCAATAGCTGTGTACATGAGCGTTTTTTTTTATTTTCACATCTTTGCGTCCAGGAAAAATTACAGGTTGCTCTATATTGTGCATTTTTCACGCAGCTTTGACTCCATAGAAGATTATGGGGTTTGTATGAAAAATGGAAGGCATTCACTAAGGTTTGCTAGGACAAGTATATTGTTATTCTTCAGTTTTTGTTCATGAACGTGAAAAACGCATGCAATCTAGACGGAAAAAATAAAACACACACACTGAATGAAATCTCAGACAAATCCGATTGAACTTGCATACAAAACCAACAGTTGTTTCCTGAAGAGATCCTGACACAATCTGTATCGCTAGTGTGAAAGAGGCCTTAGGGTTCCTTCTTTTCAGGCCAAAGAAAGCCTTAAAGGGGTTCTCCAAGTTATATTTATTGATGACCTATTCTCAGGATAGGTCATCAATATCAGATCGGCGGGGGTCCGAAACCCGGCACCCCCGCCGATCAGCTGTTTGAAGAGAAGGCGCACGCTGTGCCAGCGCTGCCTCCTCTTCACTGTTTACCTGCTCGCCGTAACACACGTAGCGGTGAGCAGGTGTAATTACACCTAACCGTCCCATTCATTTCAATGGGACGGCTCGTTCTCATACACTTGTATAGGAGCATTTTGTGATTTGAAAAAGATATGGTGAAAAAAAAGCAGCAAATACAAAAAAAAGTAACTGTTCTGAATATCAGTCTGTATAAAAGGGCTATAAGTCCTTTATATTTCTCATTCCCTTTCAACCCATTTCTGGCTTTGGCTCACTGTATAAAAAACTGCCACAAAAAATTCCAAAGTACAGCAGAACACTGAAGTCCATTGATTAAAGCTAATTTCACAAGGGCCTGTTCGGTCCAGGAAATATGCTCCATGTGATGGCCACATTTCACCAACCGAACATTGCTCCTCTGACCCAAACTCATATTGACTTTTTATTCCTACCTGACCATGGGTCCACTGTACTGTATTCAGCTAATACTGTCAGCACAGTAGATTAGGCGCACGGTCAGTCAGGAACTCACAGCATCATAAATCATTATAATGCTGTAAGTTCCGGTCTGAGGAGTAGCGTTTTGAAATCTGCAGCATGTGTCAATGGTTTCTGCTGATTTTGTGCGGATTTCACCGTTTGCTTTGCACTGGGGCAAAATAACACATGCAGACCTGCATGCAAATTGATGTGGAAATGCAGAGAAATCCGCGCAAAAATCTGCATGGAATTTCTTTTTGAAACCAGCACCCACGAGCAGTTACCCATAAGTAGTAAAAGAAAAAAAACAGGACAGAATTGATAAGAAAAAACGATTACTTACCTCCAACAATACCCTACCGCTACCGTTCCGACACTGGTCTGGTCCCCGCTACATTCCACTTTCTGTGTCAACACAACATGCTGGATATGCTAGGAAAGGTCCAATCACTGGCCTTTGTGGTGACATGCCTCAGCAAAGGTTGGACCAGCACTGGAGAGGGATCAGTGCAAGCGAGTTATCCTTAAAGGGATTCCTGGGGAGTAGAACTGATGACCTATCCTCAGGACACATCCACAATATGTGATTGGTGGAGGTTTGACACCCCCAATGACCAGATGCTTGAAGAGGTTGCAGCCTCTTTCAAGGCCAGTACCATTCATTGGTCACATGGCCTGTGTGCAGCTCATTCTCATTCAAGTGAATGGGCCTCGGCTGTAATTCCATCACAGCCCATATACAATGTACAGCAATGTGCTGTGAGGGGGCCGAAACACTCACCTGAACAGCTGATCACAGGGGGTGCTGGGACTTGGACTCCCACCAGATATTGATGACCTATCATTAGTGTTAAGTGAATCAAAGCCCACAAAGTGGACTTCAATCCGAATTTCAGGGAAAATCTAAATGGCTGTTACAAAATAATAAATAAATTTAAAAAATCATACTTACCTCATCCATTTTAGCACAAAGAGTCAGCCACCGCCATCTTGACTGAAGATCCCACATGAGATTTCACACTAGATCACGGGCCGCGTGAGACTTTGCATCAGATCTTCAATCAGGATGGCAGCGGGCCTTTTGCGATCAAATGGGTAAGTATGATTTTATTAATTATTTTTATTTTACACTGTATGCTATGCAGCTATGAATGTGGAATCTGAGAGGTTCAATGATGGGGCGCAATCGCCGCTCCCTGTTATTGCACCCACTATTTGTTATTGCACCCAGTAATTCGTCACGAGGCGAATATTGTGGATTTCGGCGAATTTTTCAATTCTTCGCTCATCTCTAGTCGTAGTTCTGATGAAAAACTGCTTTAAAACACACTGAACTTTTTTTTTGTCTTTAAAAAATGTACTCACTGGAAATTCCCTGTAAGTATACTATTACAAAATAAGACGTCTTATTTTTCCTCTTACAATTCGCAATATAAATACAATGACAAGACATATAAAGTGCTATAAATTATTATAACAGTGTTATTTGAACATTTGGATCTTCCAGATCTCCCCGGGAGTATCTTGATAGAAAACCTATTTTCTGATGCAGATCCTAAGTAGGTGAAAGGTAACACAGAGTGGCTCAGCGAGGACGGTCTTGCTAAAGACAGATGATTCATTGACAACAAGCTTTCCCTGCACACCACCATTCATGTCACAATGACACCCGATGTAAAGGAACATGATCATGAAGAACACTGGCAGAACTGTGAATATCGGGGGTCATCCCAGAACAAGCACCATACAGGAAACAGATTTTATTTTATTTTTTTACTTTTTTTTCCAGTGAAGGAGGCAATGTTATACGGGCAGGCTAAATAAGCACAGGGTTTGTGTATGGTAAAAACACTCCATCTTTGTGAAATATTGTGTGTGAAAAGTTAACTCTTTCTGCGGTTGTTTGTTCACAAACTGAACCCTGTGCTGCCCTGTATCAATGTGCTTATGAGGGGAACTGTGTGTGTTTCTGGGTTAATAGCTGTCATTTAGCAAAATTGACCGCCATTTTTTGCTTTCCTGTACACCAGACAAATGTGGGATGAGGCACGGAACACATACCAGCTGTCATACATGTTTATCAGTCACTACACGTGGCATAACACCCATAGACTACTGTGGTCCCGTATTATACCTCTGTCTACTGGACTAAATGTAATACCGAGACACACAGTGTGATCCGCTATACAGGGCAAGTCCACACAGCTTTGCCAATTACTTGTATCTTGAGGCGATGTTCAAACAGCATTTTTATGTGTATTTTTATTAGTACTACGCACCACAATACATGTGAAACACATTCCCACACACAGCAACCCACTGATTTTAATGGGAAATGTGCCACGGTTCATGCAAGTATGACCTGTAGACACTTACCAAAGTTTTAGTTGGTTAAATCAGGGCATCTAAGGGAATGTGCACTTAATGGCAGCATTAACGTTAGTCTCGTCAATTTTCGCCCAAGGGTAGCTCAAATTTGCCAGGACTGTCTCTGAAAATCAACTATGAATGTATTTTTATTCAGCTGATTTACTTATCCTATAGATGGCACAAACTTAGGGCTCATGCACACAATCATGGCCTGTTCTGTGGTCTGCAAATTGCAGATCCAAAAAATACGGATACTAGCCATGTGCATTCCGCATTTCCAGAACGTCCTGGCCTCTATAGAGCAGTCCTATCCTTTTCCGTAAAACGGACAATAATAGGACATTTTTTTTTTTTTGCAAGTGTCACAGAACGGACAGCGCACTGTTTTCTGTCTGCATCTTTTTCATCCCCAGTTAAGTCAATGGGTCTGCATCCAAGCTGCAAAAAATGTGGATCGGATGCAGACAAAAAAATATGTTTGTGTGTATGAACCCTTAGACAGGCTGTCCAAACCTGCACCAGATTTATCACAAGAACTCCTGCTGGATGATAAATGTGGTGCAGAGAGACTCTTCTATAACGGTATACCAACTATTGGCTGTCTTACTCCGAAACAGAATTTTATGCCAGAATTAGGCCTCTTTCACACGAACGTTGTTTTTGCGGGCTCCGATCCGCATTTTTCACATGAAAAATGCGGACCCATTCATTTCTATGGCCCTGCAAAAAATGCGGACAGCACACCGCGTGCTGTCCGCATCCGTTGCTCCGTTCCGTAGCCCGCAAAAAAAAAAAAAAATAGAGCATGTCCTATTCTTGTCCGTATTACAAGAATAGTACTGTTCTATTAGGGGCCAGCTGTTCCGTTTCGCAAAATACGGATTGCACACGGATGCCATCCGTTGTTTTTGCGGCTCTGCAATTTGCGGACCGCAAAACACAACGTTCGTGTGAAAGAGGCCTTATGGTGCATAGTGGCGCATCTTAGACCAGACCCCTTTCTAGTAAGCCATGCTTTCTTTTTAGCTCCAGATTACACTTTTTGGTAAAATTTACACCAAAATCCAGCTGCACTTTCATAAATTGATAATATTAATTGCCACATTAATATTATTATTGTGTGCCAGAGTATAAAAACTTTATGACCTTTTTTCCACCTGATTTTTTTCAAATTAACAGGAGGCGGAAAATATACATCAAAATATACATCAAATAAGCGTTAAGACATGTGGCTGGATCTGCCTCCCACGTTATGCTGCACTCCACACGGCCTTGGTTTAATGACATAACTGCACCAAGAATGGAGGAGTCTGGAAACCCCGGTGGATGTCCCTTTCTGGTTTAACTCCATTCAATGGGGCTAAACCGCAAGCGCGTCCACAGCATTCAAAACTGAAAAACTGCGGCTAAATCCTTTGTAAAATCTGCTGTGAACTGTTTTGACTTCTCTGAAATCATCTTTTCTGTCACGAGTTTCTTGCCAAAATGTGACAAACTCTTCCTGAGCAGAGGAGTCCACATTTTAAGTATATTATACATAAATATACATATAGACCATACATTCTTAAGTAAATACATATTAAATGAAATTGCTAGTGCTTTTACACCACCCATTTGCGCATATTCACACAGCAAATACGTGAGGGGGTATTTCCAGAAATATGCCTTCTCCACTGACTCGCCCCCGTTTCCACCTGCAGCAATGGACTATGTGCTTACAGTATATTAAATAGTGATAAAGCTAAAGAAAGTGTTCTTATAATTTTATTTCACGTTAGTAACATGCCAGACAACAGCTGCCTGGTTCGTGAAGAAACAAGCTGCTGCAATGGGGGGGTTTTCCTGTGCTCAGGTCACAAGAGAGCAGTCTGCACGTTTACTACGTGACTCCTGCAGCATCAGCCATGGGCACAATAGAAAAACCCTATGCCTTCCCCCTCTCAGGAAAATGGCTGTGAGTAGGGGGAGCAGCGTGCTCCGTGCATGCACACAACACACAGACGACAGCTCCATGCCCCTTCCCCACAGCCACTAGCCCTCAGCTGGCTAGCAGTCCGCTCAATCACAGAAACAAGAGCCTGCGTGATCAGCACGTGTTCAGCCGTCCCCCAGAGCTGCCGTGACGTCACGCGGTGGGCGGATCTAGACCCAATAAAAGGGCTGCGTGTAGAACATGCAGGCACACCAACAGATCGGAGACTGATCCTTATCGTGCAGAAGCAAAGCACAGAGCCATAGGCTATACATTGCATCCAGGTAAGGGCAATGAATGGCTAGCACTTTTATATTTATGGATGATGTAGCTAATGGAAGTAGAGGGATAGGGCTACATGCATGGGCACTGTAGAACTGTATTTATCATATAGTGTCAGTAGATATTATTGACTGCTCATGTTATAATCTGATCCATCTAGAGCTGCTGGATATCTGTCACTATCCATACCTGGTGGTCATTAGATTGGACCTGATTATACAGAATGAGGAGTGAAATTTGGGATCATTCATAATGTAATATCTAAGTGCAGTAGCATGACGTCTTCCTTCTGTAAATTCAGATTAGAGACTCAGCTGCAGATAATAACGTAGACAGGTATAATCCCAGTAGTAACGTGTTATTTTCCATCATTCCCCCTGCAGGTTGTAGACCTGACCTCTGAACACCTTACCATGGAGACGATGCACGAGTTGATCCCTTTTGCTAAAGAGATGCTCAGCCAGAAACCCAACAAGAAGATGGTGAAGATGTACATGCTGGGCAGCGTGCTGGCCTTCTTTGGAGTAGTTATTGGACTGGTGGAGACAGTTTGCAGTCCTTTTATTGGAAGAGAGGACACTGATCTGGAAGAGATGAAGCATCCATCTCCACTGCCCGCTCCATCACTCCCACAAAAAAAAGAAGAGGTGCTACTAGAGAAGAGCAACCCTCAGGCAGTCAGAGGCAGAAGCTTGGCTAACCGTGGTCATGCCTCCTAGGGCCCTGGCTACCAGCTGAATGGACTTGCTGAGTGTGGGTTGCACTGTACGTATGTTGTGTGGACTTGTGAGCTTACCTGTGTATACGGATGTTGTGAAGACTTGTGCTGGCCTATGTATACGGATGTTGTGCAACCTGTTGGACTATAATAGACTCTTGCTGCCGTGCAGCAGAACACATATACTTTGGGATGTGCCACATTGTGGAGCTAATATATCAGATGCCTATCCCTGATGTTTTTATATTAAAGACCTGCATTATACCTTTTAAATAAAAGATTTTATTTTAGTAGAACCTTTGTCTCTCTTCTATACAACTACATGAAGCGCTGTGGGTTCCTTATTCTCAAAGTATATTTTATGCGCTGCTACTGGTTAAAAGTCATAAATCTGTCCTTGAAATGAGTTGATGAACTGCACAGACTGCAGTCCTCGAATTTACCAGATATCTAAAATATTAGTGTTTTAAAAGGCTGGCACCTGCTTGGCAAGATACCATCTAACACTGAAATATTGGCATTAGTCCATTCCACTTTTAGGGAAAGTGTTTTGGAGGGTGTATATATATATATATATATATATATATATATATACACACACACACACACACACACACCAAATTTATGTCAAAAGAATGTTTGGCAAATGGATACCTAAGGGCACTTTAAACAGTTGGCCGATTTTCATATATGCTGAAAAGTTGACCCCCAAACATTAGAAGAACCACATGACATTAGCCTAATAGGATTACCTCAGGACTCTACAATAAGCCTTCTACATTGATTACTGTTATCAGCCATTTTGACTAGGAAAGATAACTGGAGCTTGAGATTATGGACTGGAAATGCAGAAAATGACAGTCACGTCACCTTCGCTATCTTCAGGATACATGGGATCACAGATACCACAAGTTAGATATCACAGACACCAACAGTTAGAATAATGTAAGATCACTGTATTCATTATGGGACACGAATAAATTTTAAAATAAATTGAATAAATAATTTAAACCCTTACAAGAATAAATCCAAGGGCTTGGTTCTAAGATAACTCAAGCCCACTTAAAAGGGTTTTCTCAGACGTTACAAATGAGGACTTATTCCAGGGATCAATAACCTCCAACACTCCAGCTGTTCTGAAACTACAACTCCCAGAATCCTTTTTTCACTTCTATGGGAGTTACAAGAATAACCAAGTGTGCATGCTGGGAGTTGTAGTTTCACAGCTGAAGGTTGCTGATCCCGGACACATTCTCTGGATAGGTCATTAGTATCGGATTGGTGGTGGTCCCACACATCTTAAGCCTTATTCGTATGTCAGTGCTTTGGTGACCGATTTCCATCAGTGATTGTGGGCCAAAACCAGGGTTGGAGCCTCCACAGACATAAGATATAAGTAGGTTTGAGCAAATCGACTTCGAGTTCGATTCCAAGTGGAGTTTGGGAAATGGCTTTTCACAGTAGAAATGAATTTATAGTTTATTTATAAGTTTATTTATAGATATGGCCCCCGCTGTGCTCAGTATTATAAAATGCCCTCTTTGTGGCCCTGGTATTATAAATTGGCCCATTCAGTGCAGACAAAAAAATAATACCTCAACCACTTGCACGAGCCACAACACTCGCTCCATACTACAGGCAGCAGGAGCCGCGCTCTTAGCATGATGACATCACGCTGGAAGAGCAAATCCTGCTGCCTCAAGTGAGTGAGTGTTGTGACATGTGCAAGTGGTTGAGGTATTATTTTATTTAAAGCAAATGTGTCACTCAAAATTGTATCTGCTATTTAAAATCCGATAGTAGCACTTTTATTTTTTTCTAATCCACTTTTATTTTCTGATTGTTGATACTTCATTTTATTTCCTAAACATGATTATGGGGGCGGACATCTTGCCTGAGCTATTCTTAAGAGCATTTACAAAGCATCAAAGAGGTTGTCCAGGCGTTAAAGAGATTGTCCAATATCAGATCGGCGGGGTATGAGGAGACGGTGCGCGCAGTGCGTACATGCCATCTCCATGTCTGCTGCCGTCTATGGTCTCCTCATACAGCTGATCAGCGGGGTGCCAGGTGTCAGACACCTGCCAATCTTATATTTGATGATAGGTCATCTACAGGGCCGTATTTAGGGTCCATGCTGCCCTAGGCACTCTCTGTGATGACGCCCCCCCCCCCAACATGACCCATTCCCCCACGCCCCCAAATAGTAGCATAGTAGCCTCTCCTC
The DNA here is from genome assembly GCA_900303285.1 of Rhinella marina. NCBI lineage: Eukaryota > Metazoa > Chordata > Amphibia > Anura > Bufonidae > Rhinella > Rhinella marina. The sequence continues at coordinate 221,396 of ONZH01016224.1, forward strand.
AGCCCCCCCACCCCATAGTAGCCCCTTCACCCCACAGTAGCATAGTAGCCTCTCCTCAGCCCCACCCACCCCATAGTAGCCTCCTCCCCTCACAGTAGCATAGTAGCCTCTCCTTAGAACCCCCCACCCCATAGTAGCCTCCTCCCCCCACAGTAGCATAGTAGCTTCTCCTTAGAACCCCCCACCCCATAGTAGCCTCGTTACCCCTACGCCCCATAGTAGCCTCTTCTCACCCCCCCACCTCATAGTAGCCTCTCCTCGTTACCGCAGCCCCCTCCCCCCACAGTAGCATAGTAGTCTCTCCTCAGTAGCCCCCCAACCCCATAGTAGCCTTGTTACCCCACCCCCCATAGTAGCCTCCTCCTGGACTTATTACAGTGACCTATCCTCCCCCCCCAACCCCCTGGATACTGAAAATGGTCCTCTGCCAAGCCAATTAACCCCCGCCCAACTACCCCACCATCCCCATACACCCAACTACCCTCAGTCTGTACCCCCCCCACCTGCCGCTGGTGCACCTAGCTTTTCTGATGCCCAAGGCAAATATTGAACCCCCCCCCCATGCCAAATTCTCAACCTAATCCCTTCCCTCCAGTCCTACTGTTAAAGGGGTTGTCCTCTTTTTACTATTAATGACCTATCCTATAGGTCATCAATATCAGATCGGCTGGGGTCCTCCGGCACCCCCGTCGATCAGCTGTTTGAAGAGAGAGCAGAGCTCATATGAGAGCTGCTTTCTCTGCTCTGTTCACCTGCTTGCCATAGAATTTGCAGTGAACAGCAGTAAACAGAGCAGAGAAAGCAGCACTCGTACACAAAAAAAAAAAGACCACCCCTTCAAAGACAGACTTGGAAAACATTTCATACAGCACTACAGAGCATACAGGGTCATACAGAGCCACATATGTACCTCTTACATCCAGTGACTTCTCTTCTCTGATGACGTTTTCTTTCCTCTTCTTCTGTCAGACCAGACCGCAATGGTGACTTCTTTCAGCTGTACTTCGTCTCTGAAGAGTTCAACAAACAGACATCTTACTTTCCTACTTTTCCATCATCCGCTCACCTTCTCCACATCTCACCCTGCCCACCCCCATACTATACTACAGAAACAGCCCCCCTGAAAATACTGGCACCACACAGAAAAACAGTACCCCCCTTTCCTTTCAGATCAGATCCCCATATCAAACCCCAGATGAGACCCCCATCTCCAGACCCCCATTAGATCTCCTAACTCCCATATCTGACCCTCATTAGACCTCCAAAGCCCCAATCAGACCCTCATTAGACCCCCAGACCCCCTATCAGATCCTCATTAGACCTCCAGACACTCAATAAGACCCCCATTAGACCTCCAGACCCCCTATCAGACCCTCATTAGGCCTCCAGACACTCAATCAGACCCCTCTAGACCCCCAGTCAGACACTTCAGGCCCCTAATCAGATCCCCATTCATACCCCCCCCTTATGGCCCCATATCATACTCTTGTGGCCCCCATATAGAACTCTCCTTCTGTGGCCCATGTCAATCCCCCCCCCCCTTCTGGCCCCATGTCAGAACCCCTTTTCTGGCCCCCATTTTAGACCCCCCTTTCTGGTCCCCATTTCTGTCCCACCATTTCAGATCCCCGCATTCTGTCCCACCATTTCAGATCCCCCCCCATTCTGTCCCACCATTTCAGATCCCCCCCCCCATTCTGTCCCCATTTCAGACCCCCCCATTCTGTCCCACCATTTCAGATCCCCCCATTCTGTCCCACCATTTCAGATCCCCCCATTCTGTCCCACCATTTCAGATCCCCCCCATTCTGTCCCACCATTTCAGATCCCCCCATTCTGTCCCACCATTTCAGATCCCCCCATTCTGTCCCACCATTTCAGATCCCCCATTCTGTCCCACCATTTCAGATCCCCCCCATTCTGTCCCACCATTTCAGATCCCCCCATTCTGTCCCACCATTTCAGATCCCCCCCATTCTGTCCCACCATTTCAGACCCCCCCATTCTGTTCCACCATTTCAGATTCCCCCCCCCCCCATTCTGTCCCACCATTTCAGATCCCCCCCCCATTCTGTCCCCACCTTTTAAGATCCCTTTTTGGCCCCCACTTCAGACCTCAGATCAGACAAGAAAAAAAAAAAAAAAACTTACCTCCGGTCCTGGCTCTCTCCTCTTCCAGGGGCCCACGCTGAAGTCACCTGACCTGCTGCAGCATCAGGTCAGAGGGCGCTCTGTACGTCCTGACGCTGCAGGCAGTCAGGACACAGCAGCGCCGGCCTCAGGAAGATCAAGCAGGAGGAGGGGTAAGTACTGTACAGCGCTACCAGCGCTTCACTTCCCCTCCTCCTGCAGGCTAGTGAGCGCTTCCATTATGGAAGCGCTCACTAGTATTCCCTTTATAAGATGCACTGCATCTTATAAAGGGAAGAGTTTAGCACCAGCATGGTTGCCGATACCCCGCGCCACCCGACAGCAGCAGCCAACCCCCCCCCTCCGCGGAAATAATAATAAAAAAAAAAAAAAAAAATCCAGGATGTTTTTTTTTCACAATCGTTATATTCTCCCGGCGGGGTGCCGCCCCCCGCAACCTGCCGCCCTAGGCACCGTGCCCCCGGTGCCTAGTTGCTAATACGGCCCTGGTCATCAATAGTAAAAGTCCAGACAATGCCTTTAAGAAAATTGCCTTATGGCAGCCCCATGAGCCATATACACAATGATCAGGAGGGGGCCCTATTGACTTCTATGGGGGAGATTTCTAGGCATGCTCTGTGCAGGGGTCATTGTACAAGGAAAGAATAGATAAACTGTGACAATTATCTGTTGTGAATAGAGGATCCTGTCTAATCTATACACAGAGGTGATATCTTCTTATTACAGGTTGGACTAGAAGGAGTTAACTCCAGTAAAGTAATCTGTACAAACAAAGAAGTGGCGCCAACTATTATTATACGTAGTGGCCAGTGCAAAAACTGCAGGATTTTATTTAAATATATAGTAGATATCGACATGGAAAATTAAAAATAATGTCATCAAAATTCTTTAAAAGCATGTTAAACATTAAGACGCGATTTAAACAAATGGGTCATTTTCTGATGACTTTCCTTTAACCCCTTCAAGACACAGCCATTTTCCATCTTCCTGCCCAAGCTATTTTTTGCAAATCTGACGTGTCACTACTGTATGTGGTAACTATGGAATGTTTTTACTTATCCAAGCCATACCTCAAAATAGTTATTACATTACATTTCCCATATGTCTATTTTATGTTTGCATCATTTAGTAAATGCCAATTTTCGAGTAAGTTAGAAGGCTTAGAATTTTAGGACCAATTCTTAAAATTAAAACAATTTCCTAAACCCACTTTTTAAAAGGACCAGTTCAGCTATGAAGTCATTTTGTGGCGTTTAAATAATAGAAACTACCCATAAATGACCGAATTTTAGAAACTACACCTGTCAAGATATTCAAAACTGATTTTGCAAACTTTGTTATCTCTTTAGGTGTTCTACAAGAATTAAAGGAAAATGGCCAAACAAAACTGAACATCCATTACCCTGATTCTGCAGTTTACAGAAACACCCCACATGTGGTGGTAAACTGATGTAAGGGTACACTGCAGGGCGCAGAAGGAAAGGAGTGACGTTTGGTTTTTGGAAGGCAGATTTTGCTGGACTAGTTTTTAGACACCATGTCACATTTGAAGACCCCCAGATGCACCATACAGAAGAAACTCCCAAAAAAGGCCCCCATTTTGGAAACTACAGGATAAGGTGAAGTGCTATTTTTATACAGCAAGTTGTTATGACGTGACAATATCAAAATATGTTATTTTTATTTCAGTTTTACATAAAGCAATTTTGAAAAAAATCTTTTTTACGAGTCTCCACTTTCTGAAAGCCATTTTTTTTATTTTTCTGCTAATCATCTTGAGTAGTGGCTTGTTATTTTATACGGAAAGTTGACATTTTATTGGGACCATTTTGGGGGTTCTGATCTGTGCCTCCGTTCTGCACCGCATCTCTGTGATTGCTGGTGCCGGTGTATTGCGGACCCACCGTAGGAATAAGCCCTAACGGTCGTGTGAACAAGCCCTAAAAAGCATTTTTGAAAAAAAAAATCAGGCCCCTTTCTGTAGTGCCACCAGTATTTAGCATGCCCCCCTCTGTAGTGCCTCCAGTATTTAGCATGCCCCCCCTCTGTAGTGCCTCCAGTATTTACCATGGCCCCTTTCTGTAGTACCCCCAGTATTTAGCATGGCCCCTTTTTGTAGTGCCACCAGTATTTAGCATAGCCCCTTTCTGTAGTGCCTCCAGCATTTAGCACTCCCCCCTCTGTAGTGCCCCCTAGTATTTAGAATTGCCAACCCCATCTATAGTGCCCCCAGTATTTAGCATGGTCACCCCATTCTGTAGAGCCTCCAATATTTAGCATGTCCCCCTACTACCTTCTGTAGTGCCCACTAGTATATAGCACCCCCTTCCCCACTGTAGTGACCCCAGTAGTGGCATGAAAGAACAAAAAAAAAAAAAAAAAAAAAAAAAAATCGAAAAATAAAAAATGTAGTACCCACTTGATTCCAGCTTCATGCTGTTGTCTGTGTTTTATGCCTCAGTCCTCATCCAGCCTTCGGCCTGATTTGCCTTTTGTAGAGCCATCAGCTCCTACAACCAGTGTTGAAGAAAGGCAGGGACACAACAAAGTCACTTCAATATGGTTTATTGATCGTTCCAGCCAACTTACAGTTCAGTACAGCCGAATCGCAGTTGGGTCAGGTAGTCAGTCCATAAACCACCAATAGAGCGATACAGGCTCGGGTCTCACTTAGAACCATCCTCAGGCCAGTGTTGCTTCACACACACACCTTTCGCTCTGTGATCTTTATCCTCTCACTCATACAGACACACCCTGCTTCATGGAATGGATCGTGGGGAATAAGCACCCACCCAGCTCTTTGCTTACTCCCAGTAAAAGCCAGGCCTGGATTTGCTGAAACCAGCTATGCTAGTTAACAAGAGCATCCACTATGTATCCTAGTGGACGCACAAGATAATGGCTTTTACTCCACCAAGGCTGGGCACCTTGGTGACACGTCTCAGGTAGAACACAGCAAAGCATGATATGCATCCCCTCTAATAGGTTTCCTGCACCATTCTCGAAGACACATACCTTCATATCCTCAGTTGCCCACAGGGATTCTCTGTCCTTCCACACCTTTAGCAAGTTCACATGATATATTTGTTTTGGTTTTCTCCTTTGCCACTTGGCCAGAAACTTACTCTTAGCAGTGGGTACGAACACGAGTACTCTATCTCCCGGGAAAAAAGGTCCTGACTGGCTTTTTTTTATACCCATAGCTCTGTGCTGCCTGAGCCTCTACTAGATGTTCTCTCACAATGGGCATTACTGATGCAATCCGGTCCTGCATATCTGCAATGTGCTCTATTACACTTTTATAGGAAATAGGCTCCTGCTTCCAATGTCCAGAAGGCCTCTGGGATGTCTGCCATAGAACAGTTTGAACGGGGAAAACCCTGTTGAGGACTGGGTTGTCTCTCGGATGGCGAACATCAAATATGGCAGCAACATATCCCAGTCCTTCCCGTCCTGAGATACTACCCTTTTTAACATGCTTTTAAGGGTCTTCTTAAACCAGTCCATCTATTTGGGGGTGGTACACTAACATGTGTAACTACTTGATTCGGAGCAGCTTACACAATTCCGTTGTCACTTTGGGCATAAAAAGGAGTACCTTGATCTGTAAGGATCTCTTTGGTCAACCCAATGCGGCAAAACTTCGTAAATAGCTCCCTGGCAATAAGTTTTGCTGAGGTATGTTGGAGAGGAATGGCCTCCAGATAATGTGTCACATAGTCCACTACTACTAATATGTGCTGATGGCCTCAGGTGGAGTTTACCACGGGCCCCACTAGATACATAGCGATCTGCTCAAAAGCTACCTCTATAATGGGAAGAGGTACCAGTGAACTATGGAAATTCACTGTGGGAGCAGTAATTTGACACTCTGGACACGACTCACAAACCCTCTTCATAGACACTAGGTCAAAAGAACCGCTGGAGTATACACTCTAGTGTTTTTTTTACGCCAAGATGACCTCCCATTACACGTGCGTGAGCCAAATCTAATACTACCCGGCGGTAGGACTGGGGTACATAACTGCTTCACTACATCCTGTTGGACGTTGTCCACGCGGTACAACAAGTCCTGGGTAACAGCCATATGGTGAAACACCGCGTCTGCACCCGGTTGTTGGGCTACCCCATTGATTACAGTCACTCTTTCTCTGGCTCGTACCAGAGTGGGGTCCTGGAGTTGGGTGGTCCAGAACGTGTCCCGGGACACCTCCAGCTCTGAGATAAATGTGGCCCCTGCGGTCTCACTAGCCAATACCTCTAGGGGAAACCTATCGGGGTTAAACTCTGGCCCTATGATGGGGACCCCTACGGCCGGTACCCAGGAATCGGGGTCTTTGGGTTCTGGACCCGGACAGTCTTTCTGCACAAGAGATCGCACTCCGTCCTTCGATAAGGACCAGAATATGGGCAAGTCTCTTCCCAAAATAGCCCCATATGGGAGATTCTTTACCACACCCACCACGTGCTGTATTTCCCCACCCGGCGTGGCCATGATGGATGGATATTCTCGGATATCCACATGTATACAGATGATAGAGACCTTTGGTTCAGAGGAATTTGCCTGAGAAACAAATGACCCGTGCACTAGGGTCACTAGACTCCGGTACCCATTAATGGACACCTGGCACATGGGAGGTTCACCAGCCCTCAGCAGGGTGTCCGCGGTACAGACAGGCCTGGAGTAGAATGAGGACTGGCAAGCAAACCCGCAGTCCATAGGTTCAGTGGTCAAGGGGCAGTTAGCAGCCTTGTGTCCAGGCCCCTGGCACCGCCAGCATCAGATATATGTGTCTTCACAAGCCCACGGGGCGCGGTTAATGGGCCGTTATGTTGCACTATCCCCTGTTTCAGATCGGGATTTCTTCCCAGTCTCCGTAAGCCAGGGCCGGAGGTCATGGTGTCACCCGTTTTTGAGAAGTGTCCTGCACCAAATCCTGGGTGGCCATGTACTACTCGACCAGGCTGACCAACTGGTCGAGGTTGCCCAGGTCCCCCTGACCCACCCAACGCTGGATGGCCACTGGCAGAGTACGTACAAACCGATCCACCACCACGCATCATCTGGGCTGGGCCCAAAGTCTCAGGCTGGAGCCATTTCTTCACAAGATGCAACAGATCAAAGGCCTGTGACCTGGAAGGCTGAGACTCTACAAACACCCACTGGTACACTCTCTGGGCCCGCACATATGTATTGACCCCCATGCGGGCCAGGACCTCACCTTTAAGCTTCCCATAGTTCTGGGCATCCTCATGGATCTTGATGTCACGGTAGGTCTTCTGTCCGTCCCACACCAGAAACGGAACCACCACTTCAGCCCACTGGTCGAATGGCAGATTCTCCCGCTCTGCTGTTCTTTCAAAAACTGTGAGAAAGGCCTCCACGTCATCTTCTGGAGTCATTTTCCTCAATGCTGACTGGACTTTATCCCGGGCCACTGGCAGGAGCTGGGTCACTGCTGGTGGTGTCTCTCTCAGGGCCGCAATCTGTTGCAGCTACAGACTGTTGGTCTCTTGCTGCTGTGCATTGGCCTGTAGTTGTTGCACATTGGGCAGCACCAGCTGCTTCACTAGTTCCTCCATCTCGACTGCTGGCTTAGGTTGGAACTTTGCTGGTTTAATCCAGGACATGCGACAACTGTCTGCCTTACTTCCTGGTCTGCCCTCATCCTCCACCATATGTAGAGCCGTCAGTTCCTACGAGCAGTGTTGAAGAAAGGCAGGGGCACAACAAAGTCACTTCAGCACGGTTTATTGATTGTTCCAGCCAACTTACAGTTCAGTACAGCCGCATCGCAGCCGGGTCAGGTAGTCTGTCCAAGACACACGAATAGAGCGATACAGGCTCGGTCTCACTTAGAACCGTCCCCATGCCAGTGTTGTTTCACACACACCTTGCTCTGTCGGATCTATAAGCCTCTCACTCATACACATACACCCTGCTTCATGCTGCTGACTTTTAAACACAACTTTGGACATGGGCCACGTGTGAAACCTGGAGTGGATCATGGGGAATAAGCACCCACCCAGCTCATTGTTTACTCCCAGTAAAAGCCAGGCCCAGATTAGCTGAAACCAGCTATGCTAGTTAACAAGAGCATCCACTATGTATCCTAGTGGAGGCACAAGCTAATGGCTTTTACCCCACCAAGGCTGAGCACCTTGGTGACACGTCTCAGGTGAAACACAGCAAAGCATGATATGCATCCCCCCTAATAGGTTTCCTGCACCATTCTCGGAGACACATATCTTCCTTGATATATCAGGCCCAGGCTCAGACTGGCCCACAGGGGAACAGGTGAATCCCTCGGTGGGCCCCTGAGCTAGGTAGGCCTCTAGTCCCCCACCTCCTGCACAAGTGACACATGGCACAGTAGACTGACATATAAATAGGCTGCCTAAGATGCTATGCAGTACATTGCCTATGTCCATATAAAAGACTGGATAGTATGGGAAGGTAGCATATGCATGTGGGCCCCCAGAGTGACCTTTACAGTGGGCCCCCAGAGGGAATTTTACTGGTGGGCCCTAGACACCCCAGTCCAATCCTGATCAGGCATGTCACTGCCTCACACTATGTACTGGTGCAGACAGTCGCAATGACATCAGTGCGATCTCCATGCGTCAGGTCTCAGGAGGAGTAATGACATCGCATTCACACTTTGGGGGAGAACATCTGGACATTTTAGGCCGTCGTTATTGGAAGCACTATGGGAGCTTTATTACTACTGTGGGGTATCTACTTCTGGGGGCACTATAGGGGCTTTACTACTGCTGAGTCCACTATGGGGGGGATTACTACTACTGGGGGCATAATGGTGGGTTTTATTACTACTGGGGCACTATAGGGGCAATTGTTACTACTGAAGCAGTATGGGGAACATTACCACTACTATGGGGCATTATTGTACTGCGTGACAATAATTATTGAAGGGGGCACTATTTGTGTGGTAATGATATTTTTAGGGGGACTATTTCTGAAGTACAGTATTTGACAGCACTGGGGAGCACAGTGAGCACAGTATGATGATGGCAGCAGGATGATATTGTGGGGGCACCAGAATAGGGGGTTTGTGTTGAGAATGTGGGGAGGATGATAGAAAAGTGAGAAACCTAAGATTTCTGTTAGTGTTGATCGAATCGAAGCATCCAAAGTGGAATTCGGTCAGAAGTTTAGGAAAAATTTGATTCAACATGAATTCCGAATTTCCGATCCTAAAATGGCGGCTGCACGTGTTACAAAATGAAAGCAGCCCGGGAATGCAATATGACCCTTAATGCTATGCAGCCAGCCATTCCGCCAGTAGCCATCCCCCGTGATGATCCTGCGCCGTCTCTGCTATTGTCCTGTGAGGTGAGCACAGGGAGAGAAGTGGCAAGAGCTCATGCACTGGGACAGTGTTGCTGCAATAATCCAGCGTCCACCATGTTCAGCCATCTGGTCTTAACCCGAGTAATGTTAACAGCTAAATACCACTAGGTTCATGGTAGGGAGGGATTCCAGACCTTATGTAGGAATCCACATGGGATTATGGTCATCCCTGTTGTGGATCCCTCAATTTTATTGCTTTGAGGAAGGTTTTCACACTTTAATTCTATGTACTATCTCTGGTACTATCACACAGGAGGACAGGGCCTGCTGCATACATGCACAAGAATATAATTAGGCAGAGTGGCATGGGTATATCTGATTTATATCGATTTGTGACAAATTAATTCGGATCTTATATGCTGCAAGTTCAAAGTTCACTTTAGATGCCATCTTTTTCATATTGTTATCATTGTCTTTCAGGACATGTTAAGTCTAAGTACTCTTAATACCTAAGCTAATTCACTTGAAATGATCTGAAAGTGTTAGGCGTTAGAAGATTTTAGCAATACTCTTATGTTAAAAGGAAACAAAATGCACCGCCCTCATCATCCTGAAAACTCAAATCAGTGAAATCCCACTGTAATTATTCATCAGGGGGTCCGGAATAATTACATGTTAGCAGAGATCTGAATATACTTGGGGAAAGGGGGATGACAAGTGAAATTGTGATGTACCGTTTGTTTTTCACCCTATAAAGACACACATACCCATCAGGCCTCCAAATCAGACCCCAGTGTTTCTCAGACTTAAAATCAGACTCCCAATTAGACCCCCAGCATGTCCCAGAACTTCAGATCAGACTCCTAATTAGACCCCAGTGTTGATGAGACCACCCCCCCCCCCCACCAGACCACCAGTGATTCTCAGACCTCAGATCAGACAAAAAAAAAAAAAAAAAAACTCACCTCTTCTGCTCCGGATGACGCCGCTACCCAGGAAATACCCTTCCTGCTGCGCTGTGACCTGACATCGCACAGCATGAGGTCACTCTGACATACTCACTCTGCACCGAGGTCACAGTGCAGCATTCAGGTGACCTAGGAGCGGCGAGTACAGTGGCCCAAAATGGAAGCGGTCATTAGTATTCACCCCATAAGATGCATTGACTTTCCCACTTGTAGGGTGAAAAATACAGTATTTCTTTTTTTTTAACTTCATTAAATTATGTTCATGTCGAGAATATTTAGAGATCAGGGCCAGCATTAGGAGGTGATTTGAACTTTTCATTGATACTATTCTGGGGTGTGTATGACACTTTTTATTTAATTTTTTTTAGAAAATAAAGTGACCAAAAACGCTGAATCAGCTATTTTGACAATTTTTTCCGTTTCACTGTTTTCCGTATGGGAAAAATTTTAGTATGGGTATTTTTGCACATGGCGATACCCATGATGGTTATTTTTTTCATTTTTTAGCACTTTTATTTTTATTTTGGGGAAAGGGGGGGTGATTTGAATTTTTATGTTTTTTTATTTTTAAAAAACTTTATTTATTTCACAGTATTTTATAGTTCCCATAGGGAACTATAACCAGCAATCATCTGATTGCTGATATCATAGACTCCAATGCACTTGCATTGGAGTATATGATGAATTTACTAGTTTCCTATGGAGCCCTATTGCAGGCAAGGGCTCCATAGGAAATACTATGCAGCAGCCTCCTGTCATTCACAGAGGCAGGGGCTGCTGCATACATGCTCCGGCTCCTCCGATTGCCACATGGGGGAGCCGGAGCAACACCGGAAAGCGCGCGCTTTCGGTGTTTTAAGCACTCGGATGCCACGGTCAGGATTGACCACAGCATCCAAGGGGTTAAATGTCCGCTATCGGCATTACTGCTGGTTGCGGACATCAGCCGCAGGTGTCTGCTATAAGAATCAGCAAGCCACCCGCGGCTATGACGCCCGCTCTGCTCAGGAGCGGGCGCCATCTTTTAAAGACCCGTTGGGCGGGAAAGGGTTAAGTCTAATTTAGCCTCATTTCTGTAGAGATTCGAACTCACAACTGTCCACATTAAAGGCAAGAACCATAACCACTGTGCAATGTGGGGTTGTTTTTCAGGGAAAGCTGAATGGAGCAATGTACAGAGATATTCTTAAAGGGGTTCTCTGGTCTAAACCTAATAATTGCTGGCTAAATCTAACCTGTGCAGGGAAGGTTAGTGGCCTTATACTTACCTTCCACAGTGCAGCCAATTTGGAGATCCGCCTTCCGGTCACGTGGTCCCTCCAGATGGATTTTCTATCTTCCGGCTGAAGTCCGTCTGCTTCTCTTCCTGACTTCTCTTCCTTTCTCCAGCAGGAGACGGATCGTCACGAGTGACGTCACCGCCTCCTGCTGGAGAAAGCGCCGGCCGGCAGTGTTCACAGCGCACTAGGCTGAATGCTAGTGCGCATGTGCGGGACTGCCTGCTGCCCGGCTGTCAGTCTATGTATCGTACAGGCTTCTATGTGAAGCCTGTACTGACTCCTGCACAGCGCGATGTAAGCGCTGTGCAGGAGTGACAGCATAGCGATCAGCCACAGAGGCTGATTCCTATGCTGTGCATGTCACAGGGGGTACTGGATGGCACAGTGGGGGCACTGGATGGCACAGTGGGGGCACTGGATGGCACAAGAGGGCAATGGATGGCAAACAGGGGGCAGTGGATGGCCCAAGGGGGCAATGGACGGCAAACAAGGGGATGGCCCAAGGGGGTAATGGATGGCAAACAAGGGGGCACTGCATGGCACAATTAGTGCACTTGGTGGCACAAGGAGGCAATAGATGGCACAAGGGGCAATGGATGGCAAACAAGTGGATGGCACAAGGGAGCACTGTATAGCAAATAGGGGGCACTGGATGGCACTGTTATGGAGGCACTGTGGATGTCACTGTTGGACTGTGGTGTCACTGGATGGGACTGTGGATGTCACTGTTATGGGGGCACTGTGGATGTCACTGTTATGGGGCACTGTGGATGTCACTGTTATGGGGGCACTGTGGATGTCACTGTTATGGGAGCACTGTGGATGTCACTGTTATGGGGGCACTGTGGATGTCACTGTTATGGGAGCACTGTGGATGTCACTGTTATGGGGGCACTGTGGATGTCACTGTTATGGGAGCACTGTGGGTGTCACTGTTATGAGGGCACTGTGGATGTCACTGTTATGGGGCGCTGTGGATGTCACTGTTATGGGGGTGCCATGGATGTCATTGTTATGGGCGCTGAGTATAAGTGATAGGGCTCGTGCACAGAACTGTATCTGTTTTGCAGTCTGCAAGTCGCAGATCCACTAAAAAAGGATAATGTCCGTGTGTGATTCACTTTTTTTGCAGTCCCATTAAGTTCTATGGGTTTTAGATCTGCATTATGAGGACCAGAATAGGAGATGTTCTATCTTTTGCAGAACTGACATATGGATGTGGAAAGCACATGGACGTCATCATTGTGTTTTTTACATCCGTATGTCAGTTCCAGTAAAGGTAGAACATGTCCTATTCTGGTCTTCAAAATGAGGACCTCAAATCCATAGAACTCAATGGGACTGCAAAACATGTGGATCGCAAAATGGATACGGTCGTGTGCATATGGGTTTAGATACACAGCTCAGCAGATTATGTCATACAAGATGGGATTAGATACACACTTCAGCAGGCTGTATCATAGAAGATGGGATTAGATACACACTTCAGCAGGTTGTATCGCACACAACAGGATGTGTATCAGACACACATACAGGAAAGGATTAGATACAAATGTGATTGGATACGCTTGCTGATTCCAGCTGTTTTTCACACTCTGGAGATGGTGAGGGAAGAGCCTGCGGGTGGTCAGTGATGGGATTAGATACACAGCTCAGCAGACAGTATAACACAGGATAGTATTAGATACACATGTGATGGGATGTAGACATTGAGTGAGAAGTACAGTTATGTCTGGGTGTAGAAAGATGGAGACAGGATTTGTAGTGGGTATAGCTGCTGCAGACAGAGCAGTGTGGGGGGCGTGTCCAGCCTGTGACTCATCTCTGTGCAGTGCAGCCAGGCTTGTGTATCAATAAAGTTATGTATTCAACAAAACAAGAAGGGGAGAAAGTAAACAGATCTGCCAGGATAATGTGATGTCTTCCAGGGGGGAATGAAAGCTAAGCTCAGACATGAAAAACAGGTATTGGGGGCCTATGTATGCATGGTGAGGGGGGGGGTTAGGAGCACAGAAAAAGAATTTTGATTTTGGGACCGGACAACCTCTTTAATGAAAATCTGATCCAAAGTGCTCTGGACCTCAGACTGGGCCAAACATTCACCTTCTAATAAGACAGTAACCTTAAGCAGACAGCACAAGAGTGGCTTGAGTGGCCCAGCCAGAGGCCTGACTTAAACCCAATCAATCTCTCTGAAAATGGCTGTCCACTGACTGTCACCATCCAACCTGACAGAGTTTGAGAGGAACTGCAGAGAATAATGGCAGAAAATCCCCAAATACAGCTCTGCAAACCTTGTGGCATACCCAAGAAGACTGGAGACTGTAATCGTTGCCAAAGGTGCTTCAACTAAGTCGTGTGTAAAGGTTCTGAATACTTTCTTCAACGCAAGATTTTTATATTTTTTCCCCCTTTTCAATAAATTAGCAAAGATTTTGAATATTCTGTTTTCACTTTGTCATAATGGACAATGGACCCCACCAGCATTTACGGATACTGCTGTCAGCACGCTCCATGTTCCCTCAGCAGCATAGGGCTCTTCCTTCCCCCCGTGCTGCCGCTGCCACCAATCAGGGGGGAGAGGGGAGGGGAGGGCGCACTGCGCCACCAATGAAGTTAACTATGTTTAATACAACTACAGGAGGCGAGTGCCGGTGCAGAATCACATAGCCGGCACCCGCCTCCTGTAGTTGTATTAAACATAGTTAACTTCATTGGTGGCGCAGTGCGCCCGCCCGCCCCTCCAACCCCCTAGTATAACAAGCATTGGTGGCAGTGGGCAGTGAGCAGTGTAATCGCGGGGCTCCGATCGGTTGCCATGGCAACCAGGACGCTACTGAAGTCCTGGCTGCAATAGTAAGCTCCCTGCTGCCCTGTGCACAAAGCTCAGGGCAGCAGGGAGCTTTTAAAGTCCTATTCACCCTAATAGGTCTCTATTAGGGTGAATAGAACAAGGGATAAAGATCCCAGGTTCTAGCCCCTAGGGGGCTAATAGTTACTAAATAAAAAGTAAAAAAAAAAAAAAAAGTTAAAAAAAGAAACGAATGTAAAGCACATTAGTTCAAGTATAGGAGGCAGCGGTATGACATACCCGGCCTCGATAGCAGGGAAACGCGGCAATTGCCGCAGATTGCACGCCCTGCTATTGAGGCTGGGTATGTTATACCGCTGCCTCATATACTTGATTAAATGTGCTTTATATTCATTGGTGGCGCAGTGCGCCCTTTCCCCTAAGGAGGCTAATAGTTATTAAATAAAAAGTAAAAAAAAAAAAAAAAACCAATATATTAAATTTAAGGGACCATTCACACGGCCGTATTCACTTCAATAGGCGGCGTGCGAACTTGCTGCGGCTCTGCAAGAAATTACAGAACATGTCCTATTCTTGTCTGCAACAGTGGACAAGAATAGGCATTTTGAGCGGGACACCCGGCCGTGTGTTCCGCAAATTGTGGAGCGGCATCCAAGTCTTTTTTTTTTATTATAATTATATGTATTTAAATTTGGTGACTAAAAATTTAATTTGGTTCCTAAATTTTTCAGTTCAGGAGCCAATAGCTCCTGGGTATTTTTTTTAGTCTGGAGCACTGTAAAATGTGAAAAAAGTGAAAGGGTCTGAAGACTTTCCTAATGCATTGTATATTACAAAACTGCCGCGAGTTATGAACGTCAAACTACTCATTATGCTGGTGCAGGAATGGCCAGCAATCTGGGATGGCACCATGTATAACTACCATGACTGCCATTGCAAAGACACTGCATGGGTTGACATAGCTCAGGAAATGTTCCCGGCAGATTGGAACAAGGGAAGCAAGTCCCAGGAACTAATTAAGTATTTTTGTCCCCAACTTTTGCGCCTTTGACCGTTTTTTTAAAGTATCATTCTTCCCATGCCCTTCTATAAAATGCTACTGTTAATGGGATTTTCTAAGATATTTTTTCCCAAGACCTGGATTATGGGGATCTGACTCCCTGGACCGCTGCCAATCAGCCGTTCGAGCACACACCGGTGCTCACAGTTGTGCCTTGGCCTTCTCTCAGCTCATCAAGCATGGTGTTGTACATTGTACAGCGGCTGTGCTTCGTATTGCTGCTCAGTCCCATTCACTTCAATGGAGCTGAGCTGCTCCTAGGCCGTGTGACTGAAGAACGTGACGTCGCTTATCCTAGGCAAAGCTGCAGCCCTACTGTGCCTACTCAAAAAGCTGATTGGTGAGGATCACCTGCCTCGCCGGCCCTGCAGGTCCTGGGGTTCCCTGCATCAACATCCATGGTGAAGAGAGTAACATGGCCGCTGCAGCCAATCACTAGCCGAAGTAGTCATACGTCATTAGCTCCCTGTGAAGACACTGCTCTAAATCTGAAGCAGAGCCTGTGTCCTTGCTCTGCTAATTGGAGGAGTGGTGCAGGGAGGAAATTGTAAGGGATGGGCTAAATGTCCAACCCCGTCAATCTAGCACCAGGTGGGCACATCTTCACCTTTGAGAATAGCCCACACATGTGAAGCCCTGCTGATGAGACAGATTGCTTCGTTAACAGAGTCACTCATCTCTTGTTCATATCATAGTAGCAGTGTTCCCAGGTGAAAATGGCATAGTTAATATGCATCATTTCATGGTAATAATTCATATTTCTGCTTGTCTTCCCAGACACAGATCAAGTAACAATTTGCCTGTAGATCCACCCAGCCACCATATTATGGAGGTGGAGGCCGAATACGGCAAAAAGGAATCTGATCCCACCCTTATGGACCCTCCTGAGGGCCCACTGATACAGATAGGTACCAAGGAGGACTCAGGGACACCATCCCCTAAGGGCTCTGCCACACGTCCGGCACGTAGAAGGAGTTACCGGGCACATCCGACAATATCAGGCGACCAGGGCCCAAATCAATGAGCAGGTGCTGGAGTACCATGAGAAGAGCTCAAGAGGGTAAGGAGGAGGCCCTTCTTAAGATCTCTAGCGCCCCTTGTCCTCAGGATCCCTGGGGTGGTACGTAATGGGACCCAAACAGCGATAATGGCTGTATTGGAGCCATCTGTTCCACGAAACAATCCATTCTCCATACTGCATGCTGTTAATTTCTGGCAACAACATCAGAAAGATGCCAAACCCAAAAAGACACAGACACAAGGTTGGATTAATATTGGCCACAGCAGCCGTTTAATTTACTAAAAACATTACCTTTTATTATAACATAACATAAATATATATCCACCAAGTAACCCATATACAACAGCATATGAACAATACCCATCCCCCATATGTATAACATATAAACTAGAAATACACGAGGAGGTCCTTAAAGCCCCGAGCAATGATGTCCCCACTTCCAGGGTAGGCGATCTTGCCCCCAGCTGATGAGCGCCAGCTTGGAGGCACCACTGATGACCCCTTAACTCCACCAGAACCAACCACCAACCATGGGAGTCCAGCCCCAACCGTGGGGCCCTCCCCTCATTCCTACCAGACCTTTTCACCAACTCCAAGGACCTCCCCCCGCCACCAACACACAGACTTGACCTCCCTTAAGTCTGTGCGTCCCTCCACACACCCAGAGCTTTCTCAATACCTTCCTGTAGAGCCAAGCACCACATGTCAATGCCCACTGCATTGAGGTGTACACCATCCTCCCGCCAAAAACCCCCAAGGCCCTTTTCTAGTTCCAAATGTCTAACCGCCAATGCCCCATTAAGTGCTATAAACCGCCCAATTGCCCGATTAACCTTAATACGGGCCCTATTAACAGCCTCGATTGAGCGAGCACCGTGCCATACCTTACGCGGTACGATATCAGACCATATGGTCACCAACTTCGGGAACATAGCCCACAACCTGAGAATGTCAAACTTAATGTTTGACAAAAACCAATTCCCTAAAGGGCCAATTCCCTTAAAACCGAATGCTATTCCCACAGCATACCTATTAACTTTGGACACCGACCACCCCTCTTCCCTGCAATGCCCGAGAAATAGCAACAAAGGCACCTCCAAATCACCCTCGTTAGCCCCCATCTTATCACACCACTACTCCCAGTAACGCCACGCCTTATGATAAGTATGCCATGTACCAGGCGCCAAAGACAACTGGATGAGCCCCACTACTGTGCTGCCAACAGATCCCACAGGCAACCCGGGCATGCCAGCCCGACTTCCTCCGCCTCCGGGGCCAGCTGCCGAAAACAGTCCCACTGTGAACGAAAGAGGGCGTCAGCAATACAATTGTCCACCCTAGGTAAATACACTGCCACCACCCACGCATTCAGCGACAAACATTCCAGCACCAAACGCTGCAACAACCGCACGACCAAAGGCGACGATGCCGACAATTGATTGATCGCCTGGACCACCCCCAAATTATCACAATGGAAACTAATTTTTCTGTTACGGAAAAGCTCACCCCAAAGCATCACTGCAACAACTATTGGAAAAAGCTCCAAATAAGCCAAGTTTTTAACCCAACCCTTCGACACCCAACTATCTGGCCACGCTTCCGCACACCATTGGCCTTTACAATACACTCCAAAACCACACCCCCCAGCCACATACAAAAAAAGCTCAAAATCAAAAGAATCTACCACGTCCCTCATAAACAGAGGCCTACCATTATATGAATCCAAAAAGGAACTCCAAACATGTAAATCTACATTCAACTCTCTCCCCAAGCGAATGTAATGATGCGGCATCGACACTCCAGCCGTCGCCCCCGCCAATCGCCGACTAAACACCCTCCCCATAGGCATGATCCTGCATGCAAAATTAAGCTTGCCTAATAGGGATTGAAGCTCCCGCAACTGAATCTTCCGTAAACGCCCCGCCCTCAACACCTCTTTCTTTAAATCCGAGAGTTTATCCAGAGGTAATCGACATTCCATCCTCACAGTATCGATTACTATCCCCAGAAAACTCAACTCAGTAGCCGGACCCACAGTCTTATCCGCCGCCAAAGGCACCCCAAAACTCGCAAACAACGTGCACAACGTATGCAACAACACTGAACAAACCCCAGAGTTCGGGGGGCCAATGCATAAGAAGTCATCCAAATTATGGATGAAAGACTTACACCCTGCCGTGTCTGCCACCGCCCATTCCAAAAAGGAGCTAAACTTCTCAAAATACGCGCACGATAGCGAACACCCCATCAGCAAACACCTGTCAACGAAATACCCCCCTTCCCAAAAACACCCCAAAAGATGCAAACTATCTGGGTGTACAGGCAACAACCGAAACGCCGCTTCAATATCTGTCTTGGCCAGCAACGCCCCCTTCCCAAACTTACGAACTCATGCCACTGCCGCGTCAAATGAAGTATAAACCACGGAACACATATCCAGATCTATACCATCATTGACCGACGAACCCGTAGGGAATAACAGATGGTGAAAAAGTCTAAACCTATTCAACTCCTTTTTCGGAAACCACCCCAAGCAGGGACACCCGTAAATCAAGCAAAGAAGGTTCCAAAAACAGTCCTGCCATCCTACCCAGCCTAACTTTCTTGGCCAACTTCTCAGAGACCACCTCAGGACGTTCCAAAGCTGATCTCAAATTCTTTGTACCTACAGATCTAGCAGCGCTAGCGGTCGCAGGAGAATCGCATGAGCGCAGAACAATATCGTAAATAGAGTATGCATCTGATGATTTGTATGCTAATGCTACGCATTGTACGCTAATGCGTACTAATTTACCTAATTAGCGTACTTTTACTGCGAGTGAAAGGAGTGAAAGAGGAGAAGTCGCGATTTGTTAGCAACGCTATGCGAAAACAGTGATCGCTAGCTCTGCTACATCTGTAACACTGGCCCCGACGGATGAAATGGAATCCTGAACCCGAACAAAAACCCTTCCCTCAACAAAACCGCTGCCGCCCTATCTGGATATTTATTTAGAAACGGCTCCATCTTTTCCAGCCGTACTGGTGTCACCCCCTTTGCTATGGGACACCTCTCCTTTCCGTTTGTTCCCCTTAAAACAACGCACGGCTCCATGAGCCCCTCCGCAAGTGGAGCACTCATGCCCCCCACACCCCCAGAACCCGATACAAAAGGTAAAATAGCTCCCCAATTCATCTCACCTGGCTGCCTGGGTGCTGTGTTCCCATCAGCCGTAGATCCAGAATCCAGCCGAACCATCATCTGCGACGATCCAGAAGACCCCGGCGACGTCAGTTCACTTGCAGGTCCTGCAGCATCACCCGTGACCTGGACATTACAGACGCTGCTCCCAGATGCTTGACTAGAAGAGGGGGCGGAACCAGCTCCTTGCTGCTCACCGAGGGAGAAGAGCCTGCTGCCTCCTGCTACATGGCCTGCAGCAGCTCCGATCAGGCCGCCATCTTGATCCTGCAGAGGGGCTACAGAGGAGCCCGCCAATCCTGGTCCCAATCCCACGCTGCACCCAGGAGGAAGAGGTGACTAGGCCTGGCCACCATGAGAGTCCCGCCTACTATTAGGATTCCTTCTCTGGCGAGGCGCACGTGCAGGAGCCTGGCCCGCCGCCTGCCGACGGGAAGGGTCACTGGAGGGGCTCCTAATGTGGCGCTGGACTCTGGGGGGCAGGTCCAGACTGAAGCGTGCCGGCAAGCGAGACCGCCGTGGCCGGCAAGAACAAGGTGGAGAAGAGACCGGAGCCTCAGCCGCCCCCCGCAGGAGCCCTGGAGCCCTTGGAGCTGCTCCTGCACCCATCCTACCCCACGGACGTCAGCAGCCGCCCGCAGTTCACTCAGGAGAGCTTCAAGCTGTGCCATTCCGGTAAGTTAAAGGGCCCTAGCGCCATTCTCGGTGCTACCAGCTTCTTTGCAAACCCAAAATGGCTCCTTCTTCTTCCCGCTATCCCTATCCTAAGCCCACCCCCCTTCAGTCTTTAAAACTGACCAACCAGGCCGCGGGGCTCCCCAACCAAACCCCGGCTTTTTCTATCAGACAGGAGCCCCCAACATCAGGCTGTGCCCCAAGGGAACAAAGGATGTACCCTCCTGTCACTGCCAAGCAGGGAACAGTTAATAAACCGTTCAGTTTAGCGATATGGACTGCTCATAGCAATAAAACTTAGCCAAGGATACATTTTCTCTTGTGAGAGAGGTACTCTTCAATTTAACCCTTTTACAAGTCATGTCACTTTCTCCCACACTATTTTATTCAAAATGACAGAAGGGGAAAAGCAGCCGGTATACACATCTGACAGCACGTTATCTCCCCATAACACAGGATCAGGTACATTTACCCCTTAATGCAAAATCACTGACATGTAATTGGTTAGTGTTAAGGGGATGTAGTGAGTGGGCTCACAAGCTGATCCCGCTCCATAAACAGTGGGTTCCAGCTGTAAAACACAGCCGGCACCCACCGCCAGTGATCAGAATTGGAAATAACTCTGATCCCAGTCATTTAACCCCTCATTAAATCTCAGAGCTCCGATTGGTTGCTATGACAGCCTAAGATCTCGTGAAGGATCCCAGGCTTGTCAAAGTAGGCTGCCCATTAAACCATGCCTGCAGCACAGCTTGACAGACAAAATAGACTACAACAACAGTATTTCATTGCAGTATTTCATTGATAGGCGATCAGAAGATTGAATCTTCAAGTCCAATACAAGGCACGGCAAACTAAATAGTGCCATTATGAAAGACAAATTGTCATGCAAATGAATAAGCCCTTATATGGCTATGCGAACAGAAAGTTATGGCTCTTGGAAGCAAGGAGGAAAAAATGAAAAATATTCTCGATGTTAGAAGTTATCCCTTTCCACAGGATAGGGCATAACTTTTAGATTAGTGGGGATTCTACCACTGGGACCCCCGCGGATCCTGAGAACAGGGGCCCCGTAGCCCCTGCAGACCCCCTAAAATGAATGAAGCAGCCAGTCAGACATGAGTGCTGCCGCTCAACTTATTTCTATGGGAGTTCCGGAACTAACCGAGTACATTGCTCAGTTATCCCTGGAACTCCCATAGAAATTAACGGAGCAGCCATGAGCATGTGCAACTGGTCACTCTGTTTATTTCAGGAGTGCTGCACTGATCATGGGGGTCCCAGCAGTAGGACTGGCTGTTCAGTCCTGTTTAAGTCAGCAGATATTCAGCTAATGTGCTGGCGTGCAAATAAAAATTCATTTCTGGTATTTTGGGAGAAAAAGACAAGACATTTAATGATGGGAATAAATAACTTTGGTATTTAATGTATTCTAATTGTAGCACACCTAATGAACACTGGTGTGGTTAGGGTGGGGAGGTTATATTCTTTATTTAAAATTAATCTGCAATAGTAAAGAACATGCATCAAACATGGAGATTACAACCTCCCTTCTTGTCATATGATGTGCACTCCAATAAGTGCCGCACCAGAAACACCGAGATAGATGGTCCCAATCTAGTGTCATATTACAGGACCTGTATATTGCTATTCTGGCCCATAATATTAAACTTTTATGGGGTGGGGGTGTCATTATCTTTACATATCCCACATAACCAATAATCTTGCAGTTACACAGTTCAGATACAGACTTGTGGAGCTGGGACCTGTTTTCTTCTGTCTGCCTGAGAAAGCTGTGGAAAATCACTGGGAATGCAGCCAACATGGACTTGTAATGAAGCCAGTCATTTCTTACTTACCCAGTGCAAGTAAACTGAATAGGCCTATAGGTAATATACAATTCATTATATCCGACTCTCCTGAGTTTCCACAGCTTCTTCAGGCAGACAGAAAAAAACAGGCCCCAGCTCCACAAGTCTGTAACCGAGATTATTGATCAGAATACATTAAAGGGGTTATCCCACGAATAATGTAGAAAATGAAAATCAGACATCATATAGTACATGACACTACCTTTCTAACAACGCTAGAGCCAGCCCTGTACCTCATATAGATCCAGAGATCTCCACATTCATTGTTCTGCTAGATTTATATCAAGCTGACAGCTCAAGGGAGTGTCTTTTCTGCTGCAGCTCAGGAGGCGTGTCTGAGCTCCTCCTATCACAGCTCAGGAGGCAGTTGAAAGATGAAACTGAGCATGTGCGGCCTTCTCAGTGAGCAGGTCAAAGAAATAAGAAATTAAGTGGCACGATACAGATACATTTTACTGAATAACTCAGTAGCTATACATAATTTTTAATTACATGCAATTACAAAAGTATTCAGATCCAGGTGCTGGTTTGAAAACTGTAGAATATTTTTCGTGGGACAACCCCTTTAAGAGGTGTTGTTCCACAGAAAACATTCTACAGTTTTCAACCCAGCACCCGGATCTGAATACTTTTGTAATTGCATGTAACTAAAAATTTAGCATAGCCACTGAGTTATTCAATAAAAATGTATCTGTATAGCGCCCCCTGCTCTTTGTTTTTTCTTATGTCTTTGTCCTGCTCATTGAGAAGGCTGCACATGCTCAATTTCATCCTTCAACTGCATCCTGAGCTGTGACATGGACACGCCCCCTTCGCTACAGCAGAAAATACACTCCCTCTGAGCTTTCAGCTTGATATAAATCTAGCAGAGCAATGAATAGGGAGATCTCTGGATCCATGTGAGGTACAGGGCTGCTTCTATGGTAGAAAGATCATCATGTATTATACGATGTCCGATTTTCATTTTTTGCATTAATCATGGGATAATCCCTTTAAATGCATTAAATACAGAAGTTATTTATTCACATCATTAAATCATCCTGTCTTTATCCAAAAATGTAGATGTATATTAGGCACTTGATGGAAATACACTTCAGGAGCTTTGTCTATATTACAAGCCAAACTTTACTTTGAATTGACCAATTGTCTGTTTTAGTAATATTTCTATTCCTTGTGAAATAACAAATCTGGGGGACCTTTTCATAGAAATCTGTATTGTACGTCTGTTATTCCACCCGGAAATTAATAAATAAATTGATAACTGGGTTCATTCTTCTAAATAGCAAGCATTCTGCACAGTCTCATACCTTCAACACAGATTGAGCAAATTTGCAATTTTTTTGTGTCACTGATATTTCTTTTCTTTTTAAATAAATTGCCAGCAAGGCGTACAGAATGTCAGTTGTGACACCAGAAGAGGTCACCTCAAAATAGTCAAACTTGTGTCTGGGTGTCTTATTGTATGTAAATTTGTATAGCTAGATGATGGCACAAAAGTTTCACTCACCGCTGTATTAGAATTGTGTCCATGCACATATTGATACCCAATCTTTAGGACAGGCCTTCAATATAAATTTGATGGGGGCTGCATCACTTGCACCGTGTCTCATTCAAACAGCCACACCTAAGGATAGACCATCCAAACGCTGATCCCTGAAAACTCCTTTAAAGGGAGTCTGTCAGCACTATATGACCATATACAGCGCTTACATGGCTCTGTAGCACACCTACTCATGAATGTAATGGTACCTTTATTATTTTCTTTAGACTTGCAGATGCAGGAAAAACACAGTTTAATTAATATGCAAATGAGCACTCACAAGTGCCCAAGGGAGTTGTTCACTGTGTAGGAGCCCAGGCTGCTCTGCCTTCTTTCATGGTTACTCCTACCCAGCCTCTGCCTTTGACCGCCTCCTATTCCCTTGTGTCATACAAGAAGGGCGGGCAGAGCAGCCTGGGCTCCTACACACTGAACACCGCCCCTGGGCACTTGCGAGTGCTCATTTGTATATGAATTAAACAGTGTTTTTCATGCATCTGCAAGTTTAAAGAAAATAACAAACGTACCATTACATTCATGTGTAGATGTGGAGCAGAGCCATGTAAGCGCTGTATATGGTCATATAGTGTTGACAGACTCCCTCTAAAGCAAATGTGTCACCAAAAATTTTATCTGCCAGTTAAAGTCAAAAAGCAACATATATCCTTTCTTTGTAATCTGTTTTTATATATCTCCATTATTAGGCATAGAGGCCGGTGCAAAAACTACAGGATTTTGGGGTTTAGTTCAAATATATAAAGTGTCATGGAAAATTAAAAATAACTTCATCAAAAAGTCTAAATATGTTAAACATTAAACATGATTTAAACAATAGGTCATTTTTTGATTAAACATTCCCTTTAACTTGAAACATTATTACATCTAGCCTAAGCACATAGTTGAACTGTCAATCAGTATGTGGGTACCTGAAAACCCCTTTCATCTTGAGAGGCAGGACAGCTATAGGCATAAGATGGACACAATTCTCATGCAGCGGTAAATGAACCTTGTGTGCCATCATCTAGCTATACGTATTTACATACAAA
This sequence comes from Rhinella marina, assembly GCA_900303285.1. Lineage (NCBI taxonomy): Eukaryota > Metazoa > Chordata > Amphibia > Anura > Bufonidae > Rhinella > Rhinella marina. The sequence goes on from ONZH01016224.1 coordinate 246,313, forward strand.
TAAGACACCTATACACCTATAGACACTTTCCAAAAAGCAAAAAGTGCTTCAAACGCAAAATAAACTAGGTGCACACTACGTGCAGCCATAATTTTCTCCCCAGTTCTGCCACATTGTCTCCACCACTGTGTCATGCATTGTGCAAGTTGTCCATGACTTCTGATTTGTAAGTTGTGCACCCACCCTTAGGTCCATGTGGGATCAGTAAAATATGGACGTTTGATCATCATCAGTCTCAAGCTAAATAGAGGTTCGAAATATCACCATTGAGGTAATTGAAGAGGATGTCTAATGGTTATACTGCCTGTCTTCATTAATTTTCATGCTATATTTGTTAAACTGGATCTATTCCATGGGTAACATGAACCTTTTGGCTCCTCTAACAGCACCTGAAGGACACAACTGTTGTTTTCCTGACATGGTTGCCACTTCGTGCATCTACATTATTTAAAACCTTTTGGCTGAGCTTCTCAACAGCTCATGGTTAAATTTAACAACCTGATAAGGTTCTACTGCTAACTATAAACAGCGGTTATTTTCAAGGGCAACATACTATGAAACTGGTACTTTTCTTTCTTATACATTTATTTTAGAAGCGATATTACAAAATTAGGGGTGCAAATATTTTTCAAAAAAAGAAATCAGCTGAAATCTGCCACTTATTTCAGATTCCACTATGGTATGTCGGTGCTATAAAAACGTTGTGGTCACTTTTCCCAATCACATTCCATTCTTAGGCCGGTTTCTATGTGGCACATGGAAAAAAAAAAACAGCAGTTTTTCATGAATTGCGACAGTTTCTCAGCAAGTTCAGGTGAAGCACATTCTTGCCAAGAAACCATGGCAGTTCTTGTTAAACCATCACTGCCTCATGGCTGTCACGTGAAAACGTGCCATTAATACATTTTGTTGATTGATTGCAAAAAAAATGCTAATTTTTTGTAGCCTTCCAATGTCCCAAGGATGAACTACACTTTAAGGATATGTCATGAGTAAAGGTCTATATGTAATCACCTGAAACGCAGGCAAACCCTGCCAAAAGGCGGCCGGAACAAAAGTACAAAATGTTGTACTTTTGTTCCGGCCGCCTCTTGGCAGGGTTTGCAGTGCTGCGTCTGGATCCATGGCCCGCCCCCATTACAGTGAATGGGGCCGGAGCGTAGTTCCGGCCCCACACGTGCACCTGCAGCAGCATGGATCCGGCGGGCTGTTCACCCACCATAACAGCCTGCCGGAGTCCCCTGACGCAGGTGTGAAACTAGCCTAATACTGATGACCTATTCTGAGGATAGACCATCAGTATCTGATCAGTGCGGGTCTGACACCAGGGATCCCTGCCTATCAGCTGTTTGATAAGGCACTGGTGCTCCTGTGAACGTTGTGGCCTTCTCAACTCTTCCTAGGCCACTGACACGTTTATCAGTTACATGGCCTAGGTGCAGCTCGCCCCCATTTAAGTGAATGGGACTGAGAACGATACCAAGCATAACCTCTATACAATGTACAGCACTGTGCTTGGTAAGCTGCAAGAAGTCCACGGGCTCACAGTGGCGTGCCACTGCCTTCTCAAACAGCTGATTGGTGGGGGTCCTAGATTTTGCCATGACCCCCCCCCCCCCATTTCAGATACTTATAACCTATCCTGCAGTGCTCTGTGACCTGACTCCATACAACGTCCAACAGGGAGGGAGAGTACAGAGCTAGCAGCAATTCACTAACCCCCACCACCCCCACACATCCTGCATACTAGTGAGCACTTCTGTGATTGGAAGCACTCACTAGTATTTGCAATATAAGACTGCGTCTTATAAAGTGAAAAATATGGTCATTTTCCGTGCACCATTGGTAAGGGGGACCAGTGCGACCCCTATAGCTACACCACTGGCACTGAAGAAAATTGATGCCCCTAAGCACGATGTCCCCATATAGGATATAAGTCTTTAGGAATGGTTATATAAAATCCATATATCCATATTTTTATCAGGTTTATCTTATATTAGGTTTATTTTATAGTATATACATGATGTCAAATGTGCCATATAATGAACCATTAAAGACAATTACAAATTTGATTTAAACATAGATCTGCATATGGAGGTAAAAGCCATTGTGCTTTATTATGGGTTACACAAATTAATACCAAAAATAACAAATTATTAAGTAATTTCAATAAATATGGGTGAATCTTCGCCACTAACATAATACATCTTGGCACTAACTATACTTCAATATAGGGGAAATCAGGCTTTGCACAGCCACCACAGGTCATGCAGCTTCCAGGCTCCGATTTTGAATTAGGCTCTCGTCCCTGTCTTTATCCCCACAGCAATAATCCCAGCAGCTACGACTGGGTTTGCCTCAGGCTAGCGGAGAAAGTGTTGTACTGGAAGGAAGGAGTGGGACATCCCACTACCAACACCTACATGCCATTCCATAAAAATACAGTCCATGAAACAAACAAAAATGCCTCAAACTATGCTTGGCTGAAACACAGCTTTCTGGATTCTTTTTACATCACCCATCTGAGCATTCTAGGTGAGATATACACCCCCGCCAGTACTTTACCGGTCACAATGTTACAGTGTATACTGTGTTATGTGAAGAAATGTAATTTGCTGTGTCTTTAATTTGTCATGTACATATTAATAATGCTTATATGTTAATGCAACATGGTGACTGGGAAATGTGGCCCTGGGCAACATGCTAGGGTCATGAATACAAATTCTTCTGCTGTATGGGGACAGCAGCACCTTTGCACAGGGCAATACGTGTGAACAAGTAACACAATGAACTCACCTTCCCAAAAACTGCCCTGCCTTTACTCAATGTCCCTGAACTATGGATGCTTACTCATTACTCAGACTAGTTAAGCCAGGTTCACATCTGAGTTGTGAACTCCAGCACTTTAATCCGGTCTCTGTATGCAGGATATATGCTGTGTTTTGGCCAGACAAAATCCTACATGCAGATTTTTTTGTCCAACCGAAAGCCAGCATATATGCCCAAAAAGCGGCCAGATCCCATTACCGTGAATGGGGATCCGGAGGTGCACAGTGGTATTCGACTTTTCCAGAAGCAGTGAATTCCGGCAGTCTGTTCCTCCACTGGAACAGACTGCCGGAGTTCACAGCGAATATGTGAACGCAGCTTTACTTTGTGTTGGTCTACAATTGTGACAAATAACAATCAAACTACATTTGATTAGTAGTCAATGCAGAAGTGAAGGGTTCACTTATTGCGTCTATTCTATTATTTATCTATTTGTTTCTAACTAGCCTTCCTTTTATTATGGTAGCTTTTAGTTAAAAAAAAATTACTAGTAAGTTATATGGGATTATAAAAAAACTAAATATTTATATTGGCATAGTTACAGAGGTTGCTTAAAGGTTATTTTACTGTGCATGAAAACCTTCTCAATTTTACCCTTGGCATATCAAGAGTTGAAAGACAAGTAGCTTTGTAAATCCCAGTGGCACAGACTAACTTTGCCAATCTAAGCAATGTAATGTTGTCAAAGAGCACAGAATGAAGTCTAAATAGAGGTCAGGAGCATAGAAGTGACAACTTTGTGGCAGTAAAGCATGAATAACCAAACTGTAGTACCCTTCAAGAGATATACCATTAGCCATGCCTTTTCCTAATGACAACACCTCAATGTAATCCAGTTAGACAAAGATGCAATAAAGATGATCCATTGTAGAATACATTTTTGCCATTTAATTCAATAGCTGAAATTATGCCTTTTTTCCACAAGTTATCTGCAACATAAAAGACATGTTACAAACTTATTTCTACTATGGGCTCCTATAGGCAACATATACCACAGTATGCCTGCACAGTGTCATAGCCTTCTATCACATCACCGTACAGTGTTTAGAATCCCCAGAGCAAGCTTTGTGCAGATATTGAAACAGGAGGGAATTCATTTTTTTTAGTAGTATTATTTAAACCCCGTGTCAGACAATGAATTGTTGATGTTTTTGGTCAAAAATGGAAAAAACAGTCAGCTCACCTTAGTGTGTGCATGGCATCCTTGATCTCCAAAAGCAGCATGACTGGAAACCAGCACTGATAAAACTCTGTGTGGTAGGTTTACTAATCTTGTCTAATACTTAAAGGGGTTGTGTCATTTCATCAAGTGGCAATTATCATGTAGACAAATATAAGGCACTGACTAATGTATTGTGATTGTCCATATTGCCTCCTTTGCTGGCTTGATTCATTTTTATGGTTAGACCCACCTTGCAATCCATTATTGGTGGTTGTGCTTGCAAAATATAGGAAAAAGCTTTGGTCTCTCTGGTGGCCGGGACTGTGGGAGCTCACAGACTGGTGCTTTTTTCTATAGCGTGCAAGCAGGACCGCCACTGCTGGATTGCAGGGTGATCGGTGATGGAAACAAGCAGTGTATAATCTAATGGAAAAACGAATTAAGCCAGCAAAGGAAGGAATACGGATAACATTATATTCAAAACAAAACTCACAGAAACAAAGGATAAAAAAATGATAAAAAACATCCTGTATGATGTGATAATAATGACTGCGGATGTCAGTGGCTATATATATCAAAGTAAATCACAGAAAAATAATATTATTAGTGCACAAAAATAGATGCAAACAATATATACTGTATAAACTAAGACCTCATTCTGATATGATAAAATCTGAGACTCTTAGCCAATATATTTTGATCAAAACACATCTGTGCCCACCTACCCAGCGTCACGGTGGTCTCAGGTCAGGCAGGTCCTACGCGCTCTTAGCTTATCTTGAGTAGCATTCTTGTGCACTTTTGCTCTTTCTATCAAATTGGGCGCCTTGATTGCGTGGTACATATAGGTGTGTTTGCTCCTCCTCTCTTTGGTTGCTGTATGCACATAGAGGTCACTAGGAGCAACACACCTATATGTGCAGCATCCACGCTCCTAGATATAGATGCCCAAAGGCATAGTTAGGTTTAGCGTAGGACCTGCCTGACCTGAGACCACCGTGACGCTGGGTAGGTGGGCACAGATGTGTTTTGATCAAAATATATTGGCTAAGAGTCTCAGAGTTTATCATATCAGAATGAGGTCTTAGTTTATACAGTATATATTGTTTGCATCTATTTTTGTGCACTAATAATATTATTTTTCTGTGATTTACTTTAACATTATATTCATCTACATAATAAATGCTATTTGCTGAAGTGACAAAACACCTTTTAAAACAGTGTAACCTACACAGTCTAAATATGTGGAAGATTTGTCACAGCGGCTGATGCTGGATGATGAATATGTTGTCTCTTTTTGACCATCTCATCTAAGTTTATACCACCTATTGACTTACTTTACAGCAGACATTTTTGGCAACTTAAGCCACTACTCCTGTCATGTCTTGCTAAGTCACAGCCAGTTCTACAGCAAGACACAAAAAGGGAGAATCTATCAAGCTGTGCTCTCCAGAATTTTGGCTTCAAAAAGTTGTAGAATTGGGCTTTTACTTTTTGGGCTTATTTGCACAAAAGTTTTGCAACATTTAGCATTTTGACATTGCTCATTCCAGTTTTGAAGGTTGATTTAAATAAGAATTATCAATTGTGAGTTGTTGTTTTTTTTTTTAAATTGCAAAAATTGTTGCAGTCTTACTCGAGTAAATGAGTTGCGGTAACAATGCTGCTTGTTCACAAGACTTCACCTACAGCAGTCAGCTTTCCCATATACTAACAGTGTCTCTAGGTACTCATGTACCATCAGGACTTATAGTAGGGCAGAATGGCATAAGAAAAATGTGAAACATCAACACTGGCAGACAATGTACTGAAAAACTCAAAAACCAATAGATGAGCGAAAATGAATGACGATAGCCATGGATGGAGGAGATGGAAGTCCTGCAATGGAGTAAGTAAAAGATGCTTATGGCAGACAGATTGAGAGGATATGAATTACATTGAACAGAAATAATATACTGAACTGACCCTGCTCTGAAATACAACCTGAAAGACAAAACAAAATACCGATTTGAAAAAAAATTGCACAGAACTTAGGTTATCCCCAGTGCCAGAGTAAAAATAGGCCTGGACATATGAAGGCTAAGCAATCAACAGCTCTACCATAGGCAACAGCTCTTACCAGGCAACCTAACCCAGACTGCATAGCAACTACTCCAACAATGCTAGTAAATAGACAAACATGAAGAAATTAACAGCATTTCCTGTTGCTTGTAACAGTAGAATAAAAATGTCTTAAGACAAACCTTTTAGACTTAAAGATGCACCATATCTATCAAACATTGTGCGACAGTTAAATTTGGCACAGATTACAGTACCCCAGACCCCTGCAATTCTGACTTTAAAAAATTACCCTCATGATAAAAGTTCCCAAAAAAGTTTCTATGACACTTAAAGGGGTCTAGGTTATAGATATGGCTAACCTATCCTTAGGATATGTCATCACTTTCAGATTAGTGGGAAACCCAGTAACCCCACCAATCAGCTGTTCACAGCTGCTGATGGCACCTGAGCTAACAAAGTGCAGGCCTTCTTTGTAGTGGGAGATGAGCGACAGTAATCCAGCATGGCCACTACACAGAGAACGTAGTTGTGCTTCTTGCTCTGTTTTCTGTGTTAGTTCCAGTGCTGGTGGCATCTGTGAGCACCTTCTATGTTCTTTCTTTGGATGAGGACTTTATTCCCAAGGTACTGGAAACTAATGTTACTACTCCTTGAGCCTCTGAATTTGTAAGATAATTATTTATACTGCATGGAAGCACTTAAAGGCTAATTCCTGAAAAAATTCCAGACTACCTTTCATTTATGAACTCATCAAGCCCAGCGCTCCAATGCAATCGTTTACAGAGACAAAGGTTTCCTCCTTGCTGGCTTTCACTTTTTGGCAATCCAAACCATTCACAACAGTGGATTTGACAGGTTTGTCCATCTGTAAATCAAAGTGGCAATCTCAGTGTAGTGTTAGCAATATTAACTGTCCATTCATAACCCCATCGTTTTTCCTTATAAATGCATATCTTCCCATCACACAATATCCACTCTGACAGACGTAATTAGCCCTAAACTCACCAGGGTGGCAAAAGTATTGGTTAAAGGTTTTATCACTAGGACCTGTATTTGGTATCAGACAGGGGCGTTGCTAGGGTCTCAAAAGATCCGGGGCCCAAGCCCCAATGAATTTGGCCCAGTTCTCTATGTCGACCCTCGTCCCAACCCTGTTATACAGCAGCACATACCTCTCACATCCAGGGCCTCCAGGTGACTTCTTCTCTGATGTAGATCTTCTCTGTCATCATCTTCTCCACTTGGTCTAGACAACTTCTCTCAGCCACTCCTCGTCTCTGCAGTGTGACATGACACAGACATCTTATCTTCCTCACATTTCTATCATCATCCCCCAACGTGGAGTCACAGTGTTATCCCGCTGCTCGCTGTGCCCCCCAATACCCCCAAATACTATCCTGGAGAAATAATAGTGCCCCCCATAGTAATAGTCCTACCAGTAGTAATTCCATCATTAGTAACACTGCACCCTACAGTGACCCCAGCACTGATAATGCTCCCCAAAATTGTCACCATTAATAGAAGAGTCCTCCAGTATTAATAATGCCCTCACAGAGCCCCCAGTAGTAATAAGGCCCCCTATTGTTCCCCAGTGGTAATCAAGCTCTCTACAGACCCCTCAGTAGTAATAAGGCTCCCATAGTGCTCTTAGTAGAAATAAGGCAGATCTATAAGTCCCTCCTATAGAGTCCCCAGTAGTAATAAGAACACCTAATGTCTCCTGGATTTATAATACCCCTACAGTGCCCCCAGTATTTATATCTCTCCCCCTACTGTTATAATGCTCGCCCTGAAGTGCCCACTGTAGTTATATTCCTCCCTTTAGTGTCCTCAGAAATTATATTTCCTCAGCCCCTCCGCCATACAGTCCCATGTAAATAAAGCTATTTCCCTCCTGTGTAAATAACATCACACCATCTCTCCAGCCCCCTCAATATACAGTTCCATGTAACTAACATCCCTCTCTATCTACAGCTCCCTCCAAATACAGTCCCATGTAAATAAGAAATTGTAAATAAGAAATTCCCATAGCCGTAATCAACATACAGTCCTATATAAATATCACTCCCTCCGACAGCCACCTTCAACATACAGTCCCATGTAAATAACATCACTTCCTTCCCACATCCACCTCCAACATGCAGTCCCGTGTAAATGACATCACTCCACCCCACATTCCCATGTAAATAACATAAACCTGCCTTCAGCCACCTCCTCCATGCAGTCCAATGTAAATAAGGCTACTTTCACACCAGCGTTTTTGCGGAATCTGTCATGCATCAGCAAAAACGCTTCCATCATGATAATACAACCGTCTGCATCAGTTCTGAATGGATCCAGTTGTATTATCTTTTAAATAGCCAGTTTGGATCAGTTTCTTCATGTGGACACCAAAACGCAGCAAGTAGCGTTTTAGTGTCCGCCTCCAAAACGGAATGGAGACTGAACTGAAGCAAAACGGATGCATTCTAAACGGATCCTTTTCCATTCAGAATGCTTTAGGACAAAACTGATCAGTTTTGGACCGTTTATGAGAGCCTATGATGGATCTCACAAACGGATCCTTACAACGCAAGTGTGAAAGTAGCCTAAGGCTAGTTTCACACCTGTGGCAGGGGACTACGGCAGGCTGTTCCAGTGGGTGAACAGCCCGCCAGATCCATGCTGCCGCAGGTGCACGTGTGGGGCCAGAACTACACTCCTGCCACATTCACTGTAATGGGGGCGGGCCACAAATCCAGCCACAGCATGGCAAACACTGCCGAAAGGCGGGCGGAACAAAAGTACAATATGCTGTACTTTTGTTTCGGCGGCCTTGCGGCAGGAGTTGCCGTGCTGCAGCCGTATCCATGGCCCACCCCCATTATAGTGAATGGGGCAGGAGCGTAGTTCCGGCCCCACACGTGCACCAGCGGCAGCATGGATCCTAACAGCCTGCAGGAGTCCCATGCCGTAGGTGTGAAAGTACCCTAACAGAACCCTGCCCATGTCACCTCCAACACACAGTCCCATGATAACATCCCTCCCCTCTGCCCTAACATACAGTCCCAGTTAAATAACCACAACTCCCAGCATCCCTCTGCTTCTCCCTTCACTTACCTCTTCTGATGTAGCAGTGCTCACTGCAGCTTCTTCCCCACAATTCTCCTCTTCAGTTTAGAAGACAGGGGAAAGGACCTGTGATGATGTCCTGAGGACGGCAATACAATTGTATTTGTCTAACAGGCAGGACATTCGGGGCCTGGGAGAAAACATCAGGGGTCCAGGCCCCGAATGTTTTGGCCTAGCTACGCCCCTGGTATCAGATAACATTCTTACTCAGGGTTGGGAGATGATTACCGACATAGCCTGACCAGGGATGAAAGTTATACAATGAGGTATCTGTAGTGTTGCCATGAGGGCCTGGGAAAAGCATGGCAATGGCAGAGCTTCAAAATAAAATATGATTCATTAAAGCAAAGCCCATCATAATTGATATTTGGAGTGACCCACATAGGTAGTTATGATCAGGAAGAATAGACTTCATACATGTCCAATTCACAGCCAAACACCCAGGGGAACTACCTGGAATTAGCATTTGGCTAAAATCATGGCTCAATTACCATTGTGTTTGGTATGCCCTGGTTGGCAAGTGTGTGCCTAGGTGATCGCTGGTTATATATTTCTATATTCTTACAAGGACATATGACCGTTTCTAGATTTCTCAATAGAAATAACTGTAAGGGGAGGAATATACTTCATTATGATAAGAACAGCCTCCTCTCAGTGACATCACCAGACATTGGACCAGAGGGAAAAAAGAATAGGTTTAAAATGCCAGGAAAACTGAGGGTCAGTTGTTGGGGATCCATATTTTGATTGGAATGACTGCCGATATTTTCAGCTCTCCCCACAACCAGGATATTACTGCTGTACTCCAGTAAGCTTTTATTCTGTTTCTTTTATCCCTTTTATTTTCCAAACTGTTGAATTGTTTGTAAGTTTATGTATCTTTATCTGACAAAGACTTTTTGTATCGCACTGCACTATTGTGTATTAAAAGGGTTTTCTGATATTTTTTTTACTGATGACTTATCCTCAGTATCTGGTGAGAGTCTGACACCAGGGACCCAGGATGATCAGCCATATGAGAAGTCACCGGCGCTCCTGTGAGCACCACTGCCTTCTCGCAGCTTACCAAGCACAGCTCTGTATATTGTATAGTGGCTGTGCTTGGTATCGCACTCATATCCATTCGACCAATAAACGCATTGTCACTGCTCTAGGAAAAGCAGACAGAAGGCCGTGCTACTGTGAATGCCGCTGCCTTCGCAAACAGCTGATTAGCGAGGGTCCTGGGTGTCAAACCCCCACCAATCATATAGCAATGACCTATCCAGTGGATAGGTCATCAGTATAAAAATCTCTGAAAACCCCTTTAAATTTGAAATATTGATAAGTCTCTTCTGTGTAGTTTTGCAGAACTTACTCTTCCGAAGGGAAAAATGTTACGTGTATTGATTCATAGTATCTTATGTTACCTTAACTCTTTGTACCCCGGGACAGTTTTCACCTTTGCCCAGGCCATTTTTTGCAATTCTGACGTGTCACTTTACATGGTAATAATTTTGGAACACTTTTACTTATCCAAGACAAGGCATTCTGAGACAGTTTTCTCACGATACATTGTTCTTCATGACAGTGGTAAATTTCAGACGATAGGTTTCACCTTTAATTATAAAAAAATGAATTAATAAATTCAAAAATGTACCAAAAATTTGAAACACCCAATATGTGGTCATAAACTGCTGTGTGACACACGACAGGGCACAGAAGAGAGGGAGCAACTTTTGGTTTTTGGAGGACAGATTTTACTGGAATAATTTTCAGATGCCATGTAACATTTGAAGACCCCCTCCCCCTATGCACCCCTAGAGTGGAAAACCCCAAAAAAGTAAACCCATTTTGGAAACTACAGGATAAGGTGACCATTTCATTTGTACCATTTTGAACCAATGAGCAGATTGTTACGGAGACAACAATACCAAATATGTATTTTTATTTTTTTTGTTTCAGTTTTACACAAAATCATTTTTTGACGTAAAAAAAAGTCATGTTTTAGGGGTCTTTTTTCTGCCAATCTTGTATGGGGGCTCGTTTTTTGTGGGAAGAGTTGACTTTTTATTGGTACCCTTTGAATACATATGATTTTGTGATTTCTCAAGATTACACTTTTTTGGGGCAGGGTGACCACCTTTTAAAGCTCTTATCGCTGCTTGAATGATGTACAATATATGCTGTATTGGACTACATTGAAACTGTCAGTTTCACACCGACAGTGTGCCTATGAGACCCAGCCTAGGAGACCCAGCCTTGGGGTAAATGTCATACCCCAAGGTCTTTGCAAGGCCTGGGGTTACAATGGCAGCCATTGTCCACCTGTCACTGCAGCGCAGGGAGCTGATGGAGAAAGAGGGAACCCCCTACCTCTGTGAACCTCATATGCCGCGGTCAGCATTTATCATGGCATATAAGGGATTAATCCACTGGCATTGGCATTTACAGTGATGACGGTGGATACAGCAGTATCCAGGCTGTCAGTCACAGTTGGGCCCCAGCACTGATCGAGTGCACAGAGCTCCTGTTCCTGCCCAATCATGACATACTAGTACGTCAATTTGTGAGAAGTCATTTCCTGCTATGATGTACTAGTATGCCAAGTGTTGGCAAGGGATTAAGATGACCTGTTATCTAGGGTTGCACGATATATCAAAAACTCGGTACGGTTTCGGTACCTAGTGCGGTACCGAAGCTCGATACCGAGTTTTCTTGCAGTCCGATACTTAGAACATGGCGCGCGCATCACTTTAATGCGTTGCCCCATGTTCTAATATCTGCCTGCCGCGCTGCCAGGGCCCCCGCACCCCCCTCAGATCAGCCCACCCAGGTCCAGCCACTTAAAAAAAAAATCATACTTACCTGTTCTGGCCGCCGCTGTCCTCACTGGTTCCGCGCTCCACCGTCTTCCCTGGCGCGCACTATGACCTGACGCAGCGTCAGGTCATAGTGAGCGCCGGCAGGCAAGAGAGTGGAGCGGGGAACCTGAGGACAGCGGCGGCGGCCGGAACAGGTAAGTATGATTTTTTTAAAGTGGCTGGGTGGGCTGATCTGAGGTCTGAGGGGGGCACAAGACACTGACCTGAGGTCTAATGGGGGCACATGGGGGCACAAGAGGCTGGTCTGATGGGGCCACAAGAGGCTGGTCTGATGGGGGCACAAGAGGCTGGTCTGATGGGGGCACAAGAGGCTGACCTGAGGTCTGATGGGGGCACAAGAGGCTGACCTGAGGTCTGATGGGGGCACAAGAGGCTGACCTGAGGTCTGATGGGGGCACAAGAGGCTGACCTGAGGTCTGATGGGGGCACAAGAGGCTGACCTGAGGTCTGATGGGGGCACAAGAGGCTGGTCTGATGGGGGCACAAGAGCTGACCTGAGGTCTGATGGGGGCACAAGAGGCTGACCTGAGGTCTGATGGGGGCACAAGAGGCTGACCTGAGGTCTGATGGGGGCACAAGAGGCTGACCTGAGGTCTGATGGGGGCACAAGAGGCTGACCTGAGGTCTGATGGGGGCACAAGAGGCTGACCTGAGGTCTGATGGGGCACAAGAGGCTGACCTGAGGTCTGATGGGGACACAAGAGGCTGACCTGAGGTCTGATGGGGGCACAAGAGGCTGACCTGAGGTCTGATGGGGCAAAAGGCTGACCTGAGGTCTGATGGGGGCACAAGACGCTGACCTGAGGTCTGATGGGGGCACAAGAGGCTGACCTGAGGTCTGATGGGGGCACAAGAGGCTGACCTGAGGTCTGATGGGGGCACAAGAGGCTGACCTGAGGTCTGATGGGGGCACAAGAGGCTGACCTGAGGTCTGATGGGGGCACAAGAGGCTGACCTGAGGTCTGATGGGGCACAAGAGGCTGACCTGAGGTCTGATGGGGGCACAAGAGGCTGACTGAGGTCTGATGGGGGCACGAGGCTGACCTGAGTCTGATGGGGGCACAAGAGGCTGACCTGAGGTCTGATGATGGGGCACAAGAGGCTGACCTGAGGTCTGATGGGGGCAAAAGAGGCTGACCTGAGGTCTGATGGGGGCACAAGAGGCTGACCTGAGGTCTGATGGGGGCACAAGACGCTGACCTGAGGTCTGATGGGGGCACAAGAGGCTGACCTGAGGTCTGATGGGGGCACAAGAGGCTGACCTGAGGTCTGATGGGGGCACAAGACGCTGACCTGAGGTCTGATGGGGGACAAGACGCTGACCTGAGGTCTGATGGGGGCACAAGACGCTGACCTGAGGTCTGATGGGGGCACAAGAGCGACCTGACCTGAGGTCTGATGGGGGCACAAAGCTGCCTGAGGTCTGATGGGGCACAAGACGCTGACCTGAGGTCTGATGGGGGCACAAGACGCTGACCTGAGGTCTGATGGGGGCACAAGACGCTGACCTGAGGGTCTGATGGGGCACAATGTGTTGATCTGAGATTTATTATCCCTGTACTGTGACGTCACTGTTTAT